>JAQIWX010000458.1:0-16772 GCA_034696785.1 Lepidocyrtus cyaneus | reverse complement strand
GAGTGCAAATCCTTGTACTTTTCATGGCAGAAAAGTGATATGAAAAACAGGGAAAATTAGGAAAAGATAAAAGGATGAATGTGAGTGAAAGCAAGTCAACAATCCCAAAATAACGGGGTACTATTTTTAGCTACGATCCTCACAACGTTGTTGAGTAGCGCGTGTTTGTTTTGGTGTGGATTACCTATAGGTCCTTTATAAGCCGATGAACGGCGAAAATTAAAAAAAATCTCGCTAATTTCTCACAACAAACTAGGCATCATATCCTTTCAATCTAATCAAATTGTAACCCCTTATTTTTATCTGAATGAATGCATAAAGTAATTTGTTGCTGATATAATGATGAGATGATGATTGTTGATCAAATTGAACTGCTTGCGTTTGAGTGTAAATGACTTGATAAGCTATTATGTAAGTTAATAGTAATTCATAATATAATCCGTAGAAACAAAATGAAGTACTTATGTATATGCTTTCACCACAGTAGAATAGTCAATAGAGTGTCAGCCTAATTGCCAATTCATTGATACGAAATTTTGAGGGAGTCCACCGATGAACTTTCCTCCTACAGAAAATAGCTCAATAAATATGAAATAACTAATTTGAAGTATTTGAAACTTTCAAAATTCTAGTAACAAAATTCTCGTGTAAAATGTCATAATTAGGAAAACTTTGCATTCCACCCCACTCAGGTAAGGTACTGTAACACACGATCAAATAATTTTCCTATTGATTGTATCACAATGCCCCACATCGGTAAGATTTTATTAATATGTAAGTATGCTAAAAAAAATTGCAGAGATAAGAAAATGGTGAAGCGTGTTAGCATTCAAGAGCCACCGGTCACGGTTGGGATGGACAGTTGCTCCAGCAGCTTACAAAGCCGAAGTTCAGACAATGATCTAAAAAACAGGTCAAAATGCTATCAACGCTCACAACCCCGGGGAGAAGAAAGGAGGCGACCATCTCCGAAGGAGGAAGGAAAACAACAACCCCATCAAGAACAATTACCGAATCTCAGCGACAAATTGGACTACCTACAAGGGAATTTCTTCAACCTAGCCCACGAAAATGGGAAACTGAAAGAGACGAGGCAGCTCCTCTTCGGAGACCTCCTCCAGTTCTGTCCCAAGCCTAAGGAGAAGTGCGACTGTAAAGAGGTATGGATGAGGAAGTGGGAGGAGCAGCATAAGCTCATCAGTAACTGCCAATGTGGGATGGACAACTGCGGATGTGAGTGCTGCAGCTGCTCCAAGCCCAACACCAAAGGGACCTGTACAAAACTGGATCAAGCCGACGCTGGAGCTTCGTCATCTTCCAACAGCAAAGGGAAGGATTCTTCAAAAAAAGCTGACGTTAACAAGGACGAAGGTAAAATGGATAAAACGGGATCCAAAGCATCCTCAAAACGAACGGGTTATTTTAGTTGCCCATCTTCAAAGAAGGCTGACAGTGTTAGTGATGAAAGCGAAGGGACCATGGATCCAAGTGACTCGAAAGTATCTGCCAGAAAACGGAAAAGGGGCTCCAGTGATGAATGCCTCATGAGTAAAAATGATTCTAGTAAAGCATCATCATCAAAAGGGATGCAGCCCTTCAGCTCCCAATCTTCGAAAACGACGGAGAGTAGCAGCGATGTTGGTGTTGCTGCGGATAAAAATGATTCCAGTAAAGCATCATCATCAAAAGGGCTAGAGCCCTTCGGCTCCCGGTCTTCGAAAACAACGGAGGGTAATAGCGACGTAGGTGTTGTTGCTGGGGATAAAAATGATTCTAAAACATCTTCAAAAAGGTTGGGCTGTTTTAGCTCCCGATCCGCGAAAAGAACGGACTCGATCAGCGACGAAACCGGAGATGACGAAAAGGGTTCGAAAACATCAACGAAAACTGTAGGCTATTGTGTGGTCTCCGGAACTTCACCACAAAATGTCAACAATGACAGCAGCGGCGGCGCCAGCTGCAACGGTAGTAACCGTGAGGAAGTTTGGAGGAGGGATGAAAATAACAATATTTGTTCGGCCCAAGTGGAGACATTTGATGGGATGTCAGAGCCATGGCCCAGAAAAGATGTGGAGACGAAGGATGATAAGAGCATTCTGGAAGAGCTGCTCACTTGCCCTTTACCCGGAATGGGAACAAAGGATGACCAGCAGACCCTCGCATATCACTGCTTGAAAAGGAACAAGCACCACCACCGCAAAGGAGGAGAGGGCGGAGTGAACTCCACAATCAACCTGAATGTTGCCGCCGACACGGACACAAACAATAATAATCAGTCGGGTGAACGGGGACAACAATGCCGTGGTGCACCGCCACCAGGAGCATGCTGTCAAGTGCCATGTCCACCTCCCTGTCCTCCTCCTTGCCCACCCCCTTGCTTAAAAAAGTGTCCAAAGCCATGTCCTCCTCCACCGTGTCCACCGCCATGCCCTCCTGATCCCTGCAAAAAGAAGAAGAAAAAGAAGCGATGCTCCTCCAGTCGAGGAAGTAGCTGCTGCTCTTCATCATGCTGCTCAACTTGTTGTAGTAGCTGCTGCTGTAGCTGTTGCTGTGATTGCGATGACTGCGATGAAGACTTCCCCTCCGAATTCCTCTGGTTTATACTGACCATGAACTCCTCCGCCAACTACTACAAAAGTAGTGCCTCCCATCAGGCTGCCCACTACAGGGCACTGTTGGAACAGGAGAAAGCCATCAACCAGCGTAAACAGGAGGAGGAATGTGAGAAGGCCCGGAATACCGCCCGGATTGATGTGGAGTGTCTGGAGGAAATCATTAGTAAGCAGGGGGAGGGCGTCCTCTACAACAAGGAGGTGGCCCTCACACTCCGTCCATACAATCCTTGTTGTGGCGCCTCCCACAATCCTTTGATTGACCTTCACTCTTTGAAGCTATTCGCGAATGGGGAGAAGGAAATGGAGTGCTGCTGTGGCGGCGAGCAGGAGGGGGCCAAAAAGGAGGATAAGTGTGCCACCGCCGACTTCTCGTGTGAGGATGATGGGAAGATGGAATCAAATATGTCCCATGGAAAGGAATGCTCTTCTGAGAAGAAAAAAGATCCTGGCGAATCGGGTTGCTGTTGTCCCGTCCCCCGTCCCAATCCTCCTCCTTGCTGTTGTGATGAAAATAATAAGGCGATTGCTAAAGCGGACGCGCTTATGCCCAGGTGTAATCTATATAGCGGAGGGACGTATGGAGGGAATAATAACAAAAGCCCATGTTGCTCGTCAACAAAAGCACCTCCAAATCCATGCGTCCCATTTTGTCCTCCTCCACCCTGTTGCTATCCCAATTCTGGATGCTATCCCAATCCGTACTGTCCACCGATGTGCTGTCCCTCACCGATGGGGCCTTATTGCTATCCTCCGCCTTATCCTTATCCCGGCTGTAGCTATCCACCTTATCCTTGTTATCCCCCTTACAATCCATGCAATCCCGGATGCTATCCGTATCCGTCGTATCCATACTGCAATCCATGCAATCCTTGCTATCCTTGTGGTTTCCCACCCGGGTGTGGACCCATCATGCAGGACTGTTGTATCGTTGAAGAGGCATGTCCACTGGAGGATGATGAGTGTCCACGTGTGGAGGAGATCTGTGAAGAGGACGCTGATGACAAGGCGGAAATGTGCGATTTTGGTGCGAACGTTGGGCGCTGTGAAGTACCGGTCTGCAATGTTGGCTGTAATCCGATAAAGCAGAATAAAAGTAATAAAGGATGCATCACCGACGATTATGCTAATGGCAGTAAAACAATGGAAAACTCCGGATGCCAATATGAGGTGGACATGTGTAACAACAATTCTTCCTGTAACAATCCGTGCAAACCACCACCTCCATGCTGCCCACCTCCTCCTCCACCATGCTGCCCACCTCCTCCTCCACCATGCTGCCCACCACCTCCACCACCATGCTGCCCACCTCCTCCTCCACCATGCTGCCCACCACCTCCACCACCATGCTGCCCACCACCTCCACCACCATGCTGCCCACCACCTCCACCACCATGCTGCCCACCTCCTCCTCCACCATGCTGTCCACCCCCACCTCCACCACCATGCTGCCCACCTCCTCCTCCACCATGCTGTCCACCCCCACCTCCACCACCATGCTGTCCACCCCCACCTCCACCGCCATGCTGTCCACTTCCACCGCCACCTCAATGCTGTCCACCTCCTAGCAAACCTGACCCAAATAACGATGACTGTAGCGACAGTTGCAGTTGTAGCGACTCCTGTAGCTCCGACTGTAGTGACGACGAGGACTGTGAGGATGATCCATGTGAAATGCCAACCCAGACAACAGACGATCTGTGCTGTGCTCCACAACCAAGCTACCAACAAGCGTCTGAGTGCTGCCCAATAGGGGACGGGAACATTCAAAGTTCCTACAGGTCAATGGCCCCTTCCTCCCAAAGAAACAGAAGCATAAGCACAAGGGACGCTGGCTGTGGAGAAAGCAGCTACAATCAAAGCCGTTTAACTCAGAATACGAGATGCAGTGCTAAGGCTCAGAGCAACCATCCAACGCGAAGTACATTGACAAGAGATGCAACTTGTTGTACAGTTTACCGAGCTCCAACCGGCAGAACAACTGCCATGTCCACAGTTCCAACTCGCAACTTTATGGATACCGGAATTGGGAGTAGCCAAGCGTGTGGTCCCTCCAGCAAATGGAGTCAAAATGGAGCAGCCTCCGGGACTGGGAGACGTAGTCAAGGTGGTGGTAGAAGTAGAAGTGCTTCCCGAAGAAACAGTGCTCAACCGGAGAAGAGCCGTCTATTTCCTGAAGAGCGAGGCAACAATGGTCGCCGGGGTCCATTGTGTGGTTCCAACAAGGACGAGATGTACTACGACATACATGGCAACTTGAAGAAAAAGAAGAAGGGGGATCACAGGCGGATAAAATACATACCGTGTCCGCTGCCCCCCAAGTCCAAAAAGCGTAAGCCGATAGAGCGCTAAACTATTTTAATGTATCCGTCAAGTCAAATTAAGGACTGAATGTAAATTAATTACTTAAAATGATAACAATAATTTAAAAAACAAATGTCTATAGCATTAAAAATTACATAAGATTTTTGGCTTTATTATGCGAACAAACTAATAACAAAATAATTTAAAATTTATTATAATCATCCCGTTTCATTATCATTAAATCCTAACTTAATTTATTAAACCTGGTCGGTATAAAAATTGGATCTTTATTAGGCATCATGAAAAATGCTCCTCCATCCCCACATTCGCAAAATACTTGGATTGCGAATTACGAAACGCGAATTGGTTTTTACATGGGTAAAGACACAAATTTTGCAATTTGCAATACGCAAAGCTGCAGTTTTTGTAAACTTTCTCCAGAGCTTATTTGAAGGCAAACATCAAAATGACGACTGGGACTAATATCACAAAAATGAGGTACAAATGCGCTCTGGGCTTGCACTCCGTCTCGGCCACGTACACAATATTTGATGTTGCATTATGCATTGGCTGGGGCAATCTGATCACCACCTAATTAAACAGAATCCGGAAATGATGGTTAGTTAAAAATCTTATTCGTTTTCTTTTAGGGTGAAAGTTATTTTTTTTAAAAATAACCAGATTTGCACATGTTCTTTTCTAACCTTCTCTGAAGATGCGAATCCAAATGAGATCTGGCACTCCTCCACATCACTGCAGTTGACCACCGGCTCGGGCAGCCGATATTCGACCTTTTGCAGCTCGAACTTGCTCCGGATCAGATTCGTCTCCCTTTCATTCTCCGATCCGAATATGAAGTAGTAGTAGTCCCTTTCCTGGACCTGGAATTCGAACGTGTTCGACCCGTTCGGCGTCGTGAAGATGAGATCGTCAAACTGGCCCTCGCTCCGACAGCCCTCGAAATCATGAGGTATTTTGAAGCTGGCAATTATCCCCTCACATTTCAATAGTGCTTCTTCGCTACTGGAAAAACTTGACTCGGACTCTGACTTGGAGCCGTGCTCCGGATCTTGGGAGTCCGTGAATATTCCGGAGTGCTGATTATGCTCCAGCTTCCAAATGGTGGAAGGGGTTTGGAATGACTTTAGGTCTAGGACGGATAGGTTTTTACGAGGGAGGATAAAACTGTCAAGGAGCCCTTCCAAAGCAGGGGAGTCCTCTTCGAAGGCTCCATTTTCCCCGGACTCCGTATTCTTCCGGATGTCCACTTCCCTTCGTTGTCGGACTATTTTTCCGTGCTCTACCAAATCCTCAGGTTGAGTTGTTGTAATCTCCATCGTTGGAGGAGGAGATGTTGGTGGATTTATGGAGGTTGAAGTGTTAGATGTGATTTCGCTGGAGTTATTTAACTTAATTGTGGATGGGTCAACGCTTGCTATTCCCTTTCCCGTGTTGTTGATAAGCATCCACTCCTCCAGCGTCTTCTGAATCTCGTCTCTGCTGTTGGGATGAGACTGGAGGAAATTTCTCAGTTTGGAAACTAAATTCACTCCGTCCTGCTCATTTCCCCCGTTCCTCCCGTTACCCTGATCCGGTCTCAGTTTCCCCATAGCTTCAACAGACATGGAGCCGGAAACTTGGTCAGAGTTACCGGCCGAGTCTGCCTCCCCCACGTAGGCACAGTATTCCATGTGCTTGTAGCCGCGAACGATAAGGAGCGTTGCTCCTCTGTGCCTGGCGCATGTCTTTATTTTGAAGGTGGAGCCGGGCAGGAGGTACAGTCCCCAGTATTCCTTTTGATCATCCGGGATCCTCATTTGCTGATCGATTGCGAGCTTCGTCGGCGTTTCGAAGAGATTGGGCTCGCCTGGTGTGATATAAGCTGTGAAGGAGGTGTTCAATTTGATGGATTCGCCCTTCAAAAACCAGTTGAACATAAAATCGTTGTAAACAAAATGTGCTAAACTTTTTTTCTTTTTTTAGTTACATTTTTTTATATATTATTGAGGAAATACCTGGCACCAGGTTGTGGAGATTCTTTGGTCCAAAAGCATCATATCGGAAGGATGGAGAACGTAGGAACTAGAGCCGTAGATAACGAATCTCATCAGGAGTGGGATGGATATGAGGAGGGATGGCAGGACAATGGCCAGTGAGCAAAAAATGCATACCCTTCTGGGCCCTTTCCATTTCGAGATTCCGTCTGAAATTGTAAAAAAAAGTCGTTATAACAGATTTCGATCACGAATAAAATAATAAGAATTTCTCCAAAATTGATGCAGGAAACGAATCATGATCATGATATGAATGATATACGATAAGAAAGGTAGGTACATTTATTCGGTGTTTCAAGAAATCCTCCCGACCCATCTCCAATCACATAAGATGAATAGTGCAACTGATAATAATCATTCGAGCTGGAACTGGGCGTTCTCGACTTATTGCTCATAATTATTTAATACGGATAATTTTTACTGTTTTTCAATTTATCAGTTAATTCAAACTGTTCTAATTAGATAGTTTTCAGCTAGGATAAAAAAAAATTATTTGAAGTAAATTTGATTATGCTTGATTTTAAATTGATGCAATTCAAATCCCTGCCCTACACCTAAAACCCAAGACAAAACGTGTTAACTTTCTACCCATCCTATTGCATTCATAGATTTCAGGTAGATTTCAGGCAGATTTCAGCCAGTAACATTCTGATCACTGAAGTTTAGTCTTTTCCTTATCTTTTAGTGTTTATTCAAATACGGTTTTCATTTGCAAACTTATCGCCAAACCAAACTAAATTTACTCACTGTAGTTAGTAAAAAACAAGAACTCACAGATAAAGTAGATTGATTGATGTGCTCGGATATTGAATGAATGATAAGAATATGATAATACATCATTCCTATATAATCTCCCTACATTTGCAGTAACTTTATTGCATTTTTCACACCCACGCGTTGTGCAAATATTTGTTTCTCATTTCAAAGTCAGATCTGCCGTGTCATATAACATTCTTCCATCCCTCCATTTGAGTAAAGGAACGCAGTAACCAAAAATGTAAATCTGACTTTGTCATAGTCATACTTGCATTCGCATATAATTTTGTGTTTTACCTACCTGGAGATTGGTACTGGATCGATGGTCGAGGGATGCCAGGAGGTCTTGCAAACGTTGAGCTTCCATACGCACTTGTCATATTTCTTATCTGTATGGCTTCCCGGAAGACTTACGCCGACTTACACACATCGAATGCTCTGGATTATGGATTTTATTGTCTTTTTTTTTAATGCTAATTATATTTCATTTCAACTGTCTCACAAAAAAAATATATAAAATTACGATTGAGGCAAGATAAAATGAACACAAAAATTTCAATCCTAGCTGGTTATAATCCCCAAACAAATCACAGATCAAATATGGAACGCCCCTTGTAAACTGACGCTGATTTTTTTTTATCCTTTTGAGCTTGTTGTCACACAAGTTTTGTTTCCAATTTGGGATTACTCATCTTTGTCTCGTAGCCCCCTTTCTCTGTCGGTATGATGAATGAAAATGAAGTGCGCTTTTGTATTTTCAAGTCATTTAAAGAAACATGGAGCGTAATTAACAACACTTGATAAAAACTCACAAATAAAATTACGTCATAATAACAAAGTGATATATATAGTTGAGCTGGCTGGTTAGTGGTTAGCGAGTGCACTGAGCGGAAACTTGTTCATTCGGGGAACAGAGCTGATGAGATTTGTATTTTAAAAAACATGAGCAAAATTAATTAAATAATTTGCAGCCAATTAAGTCCATTCTTTATTCCAACAAAATATTGATAATATGATGATGGAATAAAAACCGGTACTTTTCCTCGTTTCATAAATAAATATCTGTAGCTGAACGCTCAAAAGTCTTCACATGTAGATTTGTATCAGATTTCACGAGTTTACGTCATTAATAGGGTGACTCCAACCGGAACGTTCAGTTCAGTCGGTCGGTTCTGAAGGTGATAATATGATGGTGGCAAGGCAAGTGGCAAGCGCTCCGGATTTTTTTTACGTCACACTCATTCTACCTTCAGATTATATATATAACACTCCGATTATATATAATTCATTTCATCTAGTTATCCCTTTTTCTTAGAACGACCTGTGCGTGCACGTTCACTTGATCTTGATCGTAAAAGCGGATGTAATTCGTAGGATGAAAAGGGTTAACAGACACACGGTCAATACATGAAGAATGAGAACGTATTATGGAGATTCCGGGAGTCACGCTTCAGAGATCGGAGACGAAGACCCAGTTTTTGTAATTCGATCAGTTTCCCCCCGATTTTTTCAGTTCTTATCACTGGAACAATATTGGTCAAATGACAAATAATGTCACCAATACATCCTTTGTTCCCTTTCACCTAACCAATAACGCATATCTACACAATCCATATTAATTACATTGTTACGTTGCATGTCTCATTCTAATTCCAAATCTAATTTGAACTTTTACTACAAAAACGGAACTCCTTTACACTATGCGAAAAAATGCGTTTGTTTTTTTGAAACAATCACATCATCTTGTGTTTATTTTGAATCTACGTGAACTACGAACATATTGATGTTTTGGGTCTATGTATCTTGGTCTAATCCTAATGGAATGATTGTGAAGATATACGTGTGTGTATGTTCACTCCTCATTCACAAACATAAGTTTGCATTAGTAAAGAAGAAGTCAAGAAGTTGCTCTCGATCGTCTTATGTGAAATGCAGCTCTAAAATTGGCAAAATAGGATTACTCATTTATATTCATATATGACTTCACAGCGAGTTCAGTGACTAGTTTCATATGTGCGTATTGTACTATTGTTATAGGAGAACTTGTTGCTTTTCAATTGCAAAATGATGATATGATGCTGCGCTGGTGATACGATGCTATAAGACAAGACAAAAAAAGCTTTCTCAGCGACTGCAGCAGCGTTGTTCTTTATTCGGGCAAACTGCAAAAATCGTAGAGCTCATGAAGTGAATCTTTTTTCTGATTTGACTCGCACTAAAGTTAGGACACGGCAAAATATACACGAAGAAATGCATATTATGCAAAGAGGACAAAATCGTTCACGACCCACAAAAAGCAAACATATTCCAATACGAAAGTGGAAAACTCAGATGAACCGAAAGCAATTTGGTAGAAGAAATCATCAGCACTTCTTTAATTTGTTTTTGATAATAAAATATCTTTATTCTCCCAGAGATCAGCAAGAATAAACATCTACACACCCTCTCCTCATATCAGTCGTAATAAAATTCAGTTGTTAAACCGCTTACTTGCTTGCTTACAGAATGTTATTAACAATTTGATAAATCAACTATTTATAAAACTTAATTTCGCGATAAACAAGCCACCAACAAACACAAGTTTCGACGAATGACAGAAATAAAACGTAAATTTTTAATTTAATTATTAATCCTAGCCCTCTTTTTCTCCTTCGAATCGTCCTTTCCTTGTTCTCGTCTCCTCTTTGAGAGGGCGTTTCGAGGATCGTAAATATCAAACCAGTCATCAGATTTCATGTTAGCATCTTTGGCAAGCACTTCATTATCCTTAGTTTCATAGTGAAGTTTTCTGGCCAGCCTGAAATAATAATTAAAACAACAAAGATTGAAGTAAATGGATGGACTGAAAAACTTAAGAAAAACAAAAAAATCCTAATGAAAATGGTATTTGAACATGTATAACAAACTCTTACCATGAAATGTCGTCTGGTTCATCGTCGTCATCGCTGGCTTCGCCTTCTTCCCCTTCCATGTTTTTCTTGGATGAGGTATGTGGAGGCAGTTCCTTCTCTCCAAAACTTTCTTTCGCAGTCTCAATCTTGCTTTTGAATTTGGCAAGCATTGCTAATGTGATGGCTTCCCTATCTTCACCTTTCTTTGGGGCCTTAGCCTTGACTTGCTTGTACTTCTCTTGCTCATCCATATATTCTTTAATTACAGTGTTTTCTGCGGCTAACTTGGCCGCTTTCTCGTCCGCTTCCTTTGCCGCGGAAACAGCCTCCTTTTCTTCAGCTTTCTGCTCCTGCTTCATTGATTTTCTCAAGTCCTTATATTCTTTTCGGAGCTCTTCTACTTTACGCTTCTGTTCATCCTTCTCCGTCTTGCCAAGATAATACTCCTCCTCGTCATCGTCGTCATCTTTCTTTTTGATTGATTCAGTCTTTTTTGCAGAGGAGGACTTTGATCCCGAATCTTTATCCGTTTTTGATGATCTTTCTTCCTTCCGTTTCAATTTGTCACGTACACTTTTCACATCTTCCTCCTTCCGGCGAACTTTTCCTTCCTCTTCTGAATTGTGACCATCATCATTATCTTCGGAGGGTTTCTTCTGTTTCTTCTTCTGTCTGGTTTCTTCTTCACTGTTAGCTTCACCGTCATCTGAAGCAGACTCCGAGGATTTACGCGTTTTTTTCTTTGATTTGGATGTGTCAACATCAACAGCAGGCTCTGCGCTGAGTTTAGGATCGTTTGCCAAATCATGACTGGATTTTCCCTTTCCTGAGAATTGCTTATTTACTTCGTCAACCTCCTCCTCGTCTTCTTCGGCTTCTTCTCCGAAACTTAGAAGTTTGTAGTTTCTTTAAAACACCAGAAAGAGCATAATGTTATGTCAGGGTTTCATTTTATTATTACAGTGAGTAGCGACTGATCACTGATGTGATTAATGTCAAAATGACAGGGTCGTAAGGAAACTTACTTGGTTGCGGCTGCTTTCGATTTATTCTTGTCCTTCTTTTCATCTTTAACCTTCTTTATCGACTCTCGCGGAACAATGTCAGAAAAAGGATTACTTAATATTCTAGTTTTAATGATCTTGTGGGGATACAGCGGCTTTTCATCCTGAAATAAATAAAATCAAATAAAACATTTTAATACTACCACCGTACACCGGGACAAAAAGAATCAAACGACTGCTTCACAACTGCTGTCCAACTGATCAACTAATGACTAATGCATCAATATCTCACCTCATCCGTTAACCCTTCCTCAAGTTTCAGCATGTTATAGATAGTATTTCCGCCAACTTTCGCAAATATGGTGTGCTTATTCTGAAGCTCAGGAGTTGCCCCTAAAGTGAAGAAGAACTGTGAGCCATTGTCATCCCGTCCGGCGTTTGCCATTGCTATCAAGCCCCGCCTCATGAATCTAAGCCGGGAGTGAAATTCGTCCTGGATAAATGAAAAATTTAATCACACTTCAGCGTTATCATCCTGGTTCATAGTAGGTACATTAAACATTAAATACTTTATAACTGAGACATATTGCTTTTACTCACCTTGAAAGTCTTTCCCCAAATGGAGTTCCCTCCCGTTCCAGTTCCAGTGGGGTCTCCACCTTGAACAATGAAGCCTTTGACCAAACGATGAAAAATCGTCCCATCGTAGTACCCCTCCATGCAAAGCTGGACAAAATTCCTGCATGCTTTCGGAGCTTCCCGAGACCACAGCTCGATGTCGATATCCCCAGCCGTCGTTTCCAAACAAATCTGGAAAATGCACACAATCAAATCAATCAGTGATCAATCATCGACACAAAGCAAAGTAACCAAAATTTGAAGGCAAGTAAAAAGCAAAAAAAAAAGTAAAATGAAAATCGGGATTTGCATCAATCGCTAAATAAATTATTCCACAAGTATTTACCTTCCCCTCCGTGGGGGGCTCTTGGATGTAAATGTTACTCATTTTGTAATCTCAAATCCTAAACTTCACTATTTTCTTAACTGTTACTCAATTAATAAAATTAGCAGCCCACACAATAAACAGCTTTCACTTCACTTCCGCTTTCACTGTCTTCCGTTTTTGTAATCACTTCACTGATGACTGGCATATATCATATCCGCTTCTTCAATTAGACCTGGCATGTTCGTCGCCCATACATACAAACGGATGTCCGGGTGTCAACTATCAAACTTTCAACTGAACAAGAAAAAACAACTCCAAAGTTATCTTATCAGCTATTGATAAGCTGCACTCCGCCACATGAGGAGAAGAAGGAATACAAAGACGACAGACATCAACAAAAACAACTCAAATGCTTTTACGCATCTTGTCATCAATCAAATGATCAAATCAAGCAAGCATCCCATCCCATGTCTCGTTCGTCTGATCTCGACTTGTTTCAGCCTGTTTCAATCAGCCCATTCAAAAATGGCGCGGCTTCCTAGGATTGGCTGAGAAGGGAGATTTGGTAGCAGCTGACTTGCACTAAACCCAGTTCTGTCTGATCCCTATCCTTTTTGTCCAGCTATACTGCTACTGCTAGAATCGCTCTGTCATTTCATTTTCGTCATATTCATTCGTATCGTAAATTCACCTCACACAAATTACAAACAAAAGGAAAACAAATCGTTTTTTGTACTTTTCTTGTGCAATTTAATTAGCTTGCTAATTAGAAGCTCGTAATTAAATTAAACGAATTAAAAGTTGGAATAACAGGAGTCAGTAATTGTTTCGAATTTTTAGGGAAAAGAGAAGGAAAAGGAAGCAGCAAACTCGAAAACAAGTCGTGTGATCAGTGATCGGAAGGAAGGAGCAGCATTGGATTAGTATTTGAACAGCCATTATAGCTTACAGAAGTTCCGAGAATAATTTTTTGGTAAGAAAAGGTTCATGGGACCATGGGAGTGGAGTGGGAGTGGTTACGAATTAATTATAATTTGTTTTAAACATTGACATGCTTTTAAAAAAAGTTAAATTGCAGCTGGTTGGAGTTGTTCTCAGACACAGACACAGATGAAGGAGTTGATGTACTTTCACTTTGTTAGACAGCGAAAAGTAAAACTAAACTTAATCATTGGATTTTGTATGAAATTACAGAAGTAAGTCATGGCGGACGCACCACACGATGATTTAGTTGCTCAGTTCAGGGATGTCACTGGAGTGGATGCCGAAAGGGCAAGATTCTTCCTAGAAGCTTCTGGTTGGCAGCTGCAGGTAATCTATTTGACATTTGAATGATTGATTTTTGTAAAGACTAAAACAATACAATGACAATGGTGAATATTATCAAGATGAGAGATGAGATGAGTGGAGCCTTTTGTGCTTATCGTTGTATTCCGTCTTTTATATTTTAGTTGGCAACTCAAAGCTTTTATGAGAGCGAGGGAGATCATGATGTTGAGAGGATGGTCCAAGATCAAGAGGACTCCGATCCGGAAGTTGATGCAGAAACTCGACAGCGATTTGAGCAGAATCTGGCTGGAATGTTAAGACAAATGATTCCTGGGGGTGGTGCAGCGGCTGCTGCTGCTGCGGCGGCGGCTGCTGGAGGGCCAGGTGCGGGTGCACCGAAACCGAAAAAGGAAAAGAAGCCTGCTGGGCCTAGGTTGGATTATTTATTTTTTTACGTACTACGTTTATAAAATAAAATTGAAACTTCCACTTTTTAATTGACTCATGATATTATTCGGGATATTATTAATTCATGAAGTGTGTTGACGTTTTCCTAAGCAGAACTGGGTTGATGACCCTTGACAGCTTGAGGAATCAGGAATCGGAGGACGACAGTTCCGATGATGAAGATAAAGGACAAGCCTTTTATGCTGGAGGTTCACAGTCTAGCGGCCAGCAAGTACTAGGTCCTCCAAGGAGGCGGGATGAGCTTGTGGCTGAAATGTTCAAGCGAGCAAAGGAGTAAGTAAATTTATAATGGCTACGAAAAATAAGGTTCTAAATCTCAACTTTATTTTGTTATAATAATTGTCGACTTTATTTATAAACTGTTGTCGTTAATTTTGTGTTTTAGAGCTGGAGCTCAGGAAGTTGAAGGTCCGCCTCAAATGATCAAAAGAAAGACTCCTGCCGGTGGTGGTGGTGGGGGAGCATTCTCTGGTGCCGGACATAAACTTGGTGATACCACTGAAGGTGGGGAAGCTGTTGGAACTTCCAGCTCCAATTCCAGCAACGCTAATAATACCGAATCACGAGAGGTGGTACTGCGTTTGTGGAGTACAGGATTCACAGTCAATGAAGGACCACTACGTGCTTATCAAGACCCTGCTAATATGGAGTTCCTATCTGCTGTGAAGAGGGGCGAAGTCCCTCGGGAACTTATTCGGGAGTACCAGGGCCAGGAAGTGGAAATGACCATGGAGGACAAAAGGCACGAAGATTACGCGCCCCCAAGGAGCCAACTTAGGGCTTTCACTGGAAAAGGACACACTTTAGGAAGGTTTGTAAACGACTATATGTGATGCAACGATGCAAGCAGACATCAGTAGGTTATTATGCGACATTAAATGTTAGTAAAATGAATTGTTTTAAATCATAGTCCTGCGCCTGCAACCGTTGGTTCAGTTGCACCTGTAGCATTGACTGATGGGGATCGGAAGGCCAATGAGACTGCTGCTAGGGAGCACGTACCTTTGGCCGATGGAGCTCCCGCGACAAATATCCAGTTCAGACTCGTTGATGGTAGCCGTCTAGTAGCTCGGTTCAACACCGCACACACCGTTAATGATCTTCATAGCTATATTAACGTGTAAGTAGTTAAAATCTGGTTGTATTTATATTGAACCTTTATTCATCTACCAAAAAAATATAGACTAATGTATATGTTGATGATCTTTTGATTCCAGCGC
Organism: Lepidocyrtus cyaneus; assembly: GCA_034696785.1. Lineage (NCBI taxonomy): Eukaryota > Metazoa > Arthropoda > Collembola > Entomobryomorpha > Entomobryidae > Lepidocyrtus > Lepidocyrtus cyaneus. The sequence goes on along the minus strand of JAQIWX010000458.1, from coordinate 1,248 downwards.
AAGACCACAATATGCCGCCTCCAACTACGTGCTCACACTCTTCCCAAACACGGAGTTAACTGATAAGTCCCAGACGTTAGAGTCTGCTAAGCTTTCCAACGCTGCACTAATCCAGAAAATCAAACAGTAGAGGACTACTATTCGCGTTAAAAAAAACTAACAATTATCCCGGAGATTTTACATTTTCTATTCAACGAGTTCATATTTTAAAATTATTTTCGGAATGTTCTAATTCTAATCACAAACAACCTAATCACTTAATTGTATTACTCAGCAGCACAGCCATCATCGATAAATTCGGCGTAACAAATTCATCATTCGAAAAATAATAAAAAAAGGAAGATGATTCGGGAGAAATAACAGAATACGATACTAGTGAAGTTTTATCCCGATGCATGTTTTATAGTTAGGTACTTCAATATATAATGTTTCATGAACTGTAACTGTATATTTGCCTGCGATGTCATCATAATTTGCATGAATTAACATTAGATATCGAATAGAATTCATTTCTCTGTTAGTAATTAAATTAGTTCAGAGCTAAGTACATTACAATTATTTGATTAGCTCGAGCAGTAGGAATATTGTAATGGAACGTTCTTTTGTTAAGTGAAACGTTTTTTAAAGAAAGGTGAAGGTGTCTTCAGTATGAATATATTCTATGTAATTCAGTCGGTTTTTCTAAATATTTGTTGTTGCGTTATGTTATGTACTTTACTTTCTACTGAACAATAAAATTGCACCCTAAAGCCTGTAATTTCTTCGCTTTTTTAGTTTTTGTATTTTTATTTTACGAAAATGTAATGAAATGTGGTTTACAAACCAAATGATACAATTAACCGTAGATCATTAGTTTAAGAAGAGATAACTGCTTACATAAATGCCTTCATTTATACTTCAATCTGAAGAATTAGAGAACATTTTACAAATTACTAAACCCCTTACAGAAAAATTGTCGAATTTTACAAGATATTTGGCACAATTAAATAATTTCATGGAAGTTTTATTAGGAAATAAACGAGATAAATGTAATAGAAGAGTACTTGCATTTCAATGTCATTAAGTCACGCTCATTATTGTCATGAATTTAATTATAATGCATTCATATTCATTTCTAAATACCCATAAACAATCGATCGGTCAAGATCAGTTCCATAAACTTATTATCCAGTTATAGTAAACTCAACTTCGTACAGGATTTGGAAACTATATATTTTTGTAGAGTAACCTAATTTAATAATGTCTTAA
>JAQIWX010000457.1:0-16775 GCA_034696785.1 Lepidocyrtus cyaneus | reverse complement strand
TCCAAATTCATAACAGGTCTGCCAAAACCATCCCGCAGCCCCGGAAATCTTCCCTTCCTCGGATTGGATGAATTTCACAAATTCATCTTATCTTGAGTTGTGATACGATGATTTTCGTTAGCTTTGCAGTTTCCACTGGATCCTGATTCCACCAAGAAGTTCCCGTATGCCTTCAAAGGCTCCGGTTCAACTATGTTCCTAAGTATGTCACAATTCATTTTGACTCCAGCGGACGGCCACTTACATGGTCACCCTGATAAACCTAGCGATCAAGACTTCTTGCAAAAACATAAATTGCTCCAATGCATAAACTAGGAAGGTTGGCGTCCCCACTGCTGGCAGCGGCACTGGGATTGATTGTCTTTTTGTCTGAGAGTGCAGTTTGGGAATGTGCCTCCACCAGATAATTCAGTTTATTTGGAAAATGACATGGTGTTCGTGCTAGGGAAGTGGTTCCACAAAAAGGGAAAATCTCAACTACCTTTGGACGCCAGGGAACCCTAATGGTTTAGCTAGTGCATGGATCACTTTAATTCAAGTGGATGTCTAACGAAATGGAACCAGGTAGGTGAAGTAGCATAAGCCAATCTACAAATCATAGCATATAATGTCAATATCAAACAAAGCAAACAACTTTGCTGGTTAAAATTTGAATGGGTTTGCTGGTTCTGGGTTAGCGAGGAGATGGTCTATTATGAAGATGGAGGTCCGATCTTTTTCCAGTTTGGTTAGTCAAAAAAAAAGTTCCAAACAGCAACTGAATCCATATTTATTAATATACAACTCTCTTACCTGAAAATTAACCGCCAATTTTTAGGAGGTGAAGTTCCGGCGGATGCCCTGATTGATAACTACTATTGGCACAACTACGCCAGAACCCTGAGCGCCATGCTTATCGTATTGGAGTACAGATTCTATCCTTCAAGGTATGGTTTTTGTTCATATACAGCATTTGGAGGTAAGAACGGTAGCACCTTATTTTACGAATACTGCAAAGGTACAGACTGTACCGTATAGTCTTTAATATTATTGTCGGACGAGATGTTCTAATTTCTAGTTTGTTGCTGTTTTGCTGTAGCGAGGCTAAATTAGACGTTCTGCAGCTACTGACCAGCCAGCAAGCATTAGCGGATGCAGCGTACTCATTGATGACTTCAAGAAAGTTCGAGGTCTTCCTGTAAGCAAGCAATATAGGATTTCTAATTTTACATGAAACTAAATATTTTCTTTAAAAAAATATATAATTGATTCTACAGGACAGCAAATGGGTGGCGTTTGGAGGTGCAAACCTGGCGGCATGGATGAAGCAAAAATATCCCACTCATGTAACAACAGCGGTTTTCCAGGTAGTTAACTAATAAACACATCTGACTTTAATTAAATTAAATTTTTTAAATGAATTTTCTACTAGCTTTACAAAATCATATGTGGAGGAAAGGATCGCGTTGACGAATGACTTTTACAAAGAACGGAGCATTGACTCCAAATGCGTTATCTTCGTAAACGGCGGATGGGATCCTTGGCACACCTTGTTCATCAACAGGGCGGATGAGACAACGCCAGATAACACGGTCGTTTATATTCCAATAAGATGAGAACATCGTCGTCAGTATCATATTAGCAAACTCATTTGTAGTGATTTCGATTTGTCGGTATGGTAAAATGCTAATTGCTAAAATACAAATATAATGTTTTTCTGTATATATTTTTATTCACACATTTCACGGGAAATAAAATCACATTGGTAATACAAACGTTAACTATAGTATATAAAAAATTTCTTCCATAGAATGGGAGGAGAAGGTTCCCATCACGCTGTTATTTACAGAAGCTGAGCATTGCGATGACATGCTTAACCCAAAGACGGAAGAGATGAGGGAAGCTCAGGATTTTATTCAAAAGCAAATTCAACTTTATTTAAATGACCCGAAATGTTAAACAAAACAAAATTGGACAAAATTGTTAAAAATCGTTTTCAAAAATAAATTGAGTTCGAGCATGTAAAATTATTTTTATAAAAAATCCAGTTATATGTACTTAATTTATTATTTTTCATCATGTGTGTATAGATAGGCATATAAGGCACCGGCAAACTTAAATGAAAATTAACATTAATAGGACGCTTCTAGCTATTTGTAAAGTCCTACGAATTTCGACTAGGTATTCCCATTTAATGTAATAAATGTAATCATGAACAAATTAAAAAATTACAATATTCATAGAACTACAAATAGGTACGTAATCAAATCATCTATAAATTATTACAGCTTTATTAATTACTCTCCTCATCTTCCACTGTAATAACGAAAGCGATTTCATAGTCCCCTTTATTTTCCCGCATCCCGATTAGCTCAGCGTCCCCCGCCGTCTCCACCGTTGACTTCCCATAATCAGGGTTCTTCATTGGAAGTTGACTATCAGCCTCCTTCGCCGTTTTCAATTCCATCATTATCGCATTCGCATTCTCATCACCGGCTTCGGAGACGGAAGTCACAGGATCAACAGGTTTATTGGCTTCTTTGGCTCCTCCCTGAATTATATTTCCTTGCTCATCAATCACCGGAGCTTTTACTTCCGGTTTCGGATCTATCCCTTCGGGCGTTTCCACATTTTCATTGGCCTTATCCCACAATCTATTGGAGTTAATTATTTCCTGCAATTTTCCGGCAAGTTCCTCCTCAGCCTTCTTCGTCGCCTCTTCCTCCTCCGCTTGTAGCTCTGATACCTTGAACCTGAGAAATATGCATAGACAAATAAATAATGATTCGTGTGGACTATTTGTTAGGTAGCTTCAATTGAATATTAAAATTTGATTGAAAAAACATGGCTACACTTACTTCGGGAACTCGGGGCCACACAGTTGGAAAGCGCAGTTATAGCAGCAGCCAGAGTCAAACGGATTCTTATCATCCTGATATTTGTGGGACACATATTCGTACGTAGTCATTCCTTTACTGATGAGAAAAATGTGGAAGCACATGAGGCCAAACACCAGCGGGAATACCATGCTGGTCGTCACTGTCACAATGACACTGAAAAAATTCAGGAAAAATTGGAATTCCTTTTTATTTAACTTCTCTCGAAATTATAGAATATTTAACTATCAGTTGTTAACTACTCACATCATTATTTTTGCAATATCCCATCCATTCCCCGTTCGGAAAATCAAGTAATAAGACATCTGTCCAATGCTTAGGACAATGTGAATTGAAAGGCAGAAGAGGAATCCGAAGAAAAACCGGTAGTTCCTTCTGCCAATGCAGTTGTTCACCTGGGTAAAATTTAATGGAGAAAATAAGTTAAAGCGGAATGAACAAATTAAATTTTTAACATTTTTGATTTGAATAGGATTTGGAAGGGTAGTAAATTGTATTGAAGTTGCATTTGTATCAGTTTATCTTACCCATGGACAGTGATGGTCAAAATTCTAAGGGGAAAAATTACAATTTATTTTATATGCAAAACAAAATCAGATACAACAAAACAACTAGATTATTTACAGGTTAGGGATTAATTATTATTACTTACATCAACGCACTTATCACACTGATGACAGTGAGTCGTCCGAGGCATCCGATAATAATGACAGGTTCGGCAGAACTTGACGTGGACCCCGACATCGTGAATTTTGAACGAGGACACCTGACCCTGAAACGTATGACTGTCTTCCGCTGCAACAAAAACAAAACCGAATCCATTTCAATTTTTAAAAAATTCCAGAACAGTCTGAACTGGATTTTATTATTTTAATGTAAATTATTTTCCCATACATTTCGGTAAAAATCCGGGATTTCGGAAGGAAGCCAGACAAAAATTGACCATAGTCCCCAGAGTGGTAACCCCGTATACACTAAGGAGGGGCGCAAATATATAAATCTTCGTGTGAGCAATATACCACGGACTCCTACGAAGAAACAAAAGTAAACGTATTTAAGTAAACCGGAACCGGAAATGAAGTGAGATAAGTTGAGGAAGCGCTAGCTGATAAGCTAATTGTAATTACGTACATGAAAAACCAGATCACGGGGGTGTTCACCATAAACACTAGCACGGAGGCAATGGCTGGGATGATGCTATCAAGACACTCTTCACACTTATCCGACATCGTTTTCTTGGGAGAGGGAGCGATGGACGCGGAAATGCTCGTCGGGTTGGTTGGTAGCTAAAAAACAATTAAACTTTGCTATGGCCAAATGGATTATTTTTTTGGGCCATCCAAAAATCCAAAGTAAAATCAAGGGGATTTAATTTTTTTCAATGAGCTTGTGCTAGTTACTAATATTTTTTTGTATAACCACCATAACTACGCCGATGTTCATATGTAGATGTTCATCATATATTTGCCGGAGGATGACTTTTATTGGGCCGAATGATTTTAACCGATACTTTAGTCACTTTTGCGTTACTTATTTGGAACTTTTTAAATGACAAAATCAAACTGTGACATAATACAAATCTGTAGGTGTAGGCATGCTATGTAAATTAAGTAAGATTAGATTAGGCAGCAGAGCATGACTTTTGTTTGTCAAAAAATTCGAATCAAGGTATTGAGCCTTTGAACCCTATTTCTTTGCATGAACGCTTTCCAAGATTCTAAAAAAAATGATCAATTCGAGCTAATTTACATATATTTTCCACTTAGGCTACCAAGCACTTCTTAGGAATGGGGCTGGCCCTGTCTCAACGTGTGGACTTTGACCTGCAGCTGGATAAGCTGTGCACAAAGAGCCATCACCACTTTCACTGCAGTCCTCACAGGCACAGAGCTCATCATCCCCATCATAGAGCACCCGAGACTTTAAATCAAGCTGGGCTATTGGGCCCAACTACTTTTTATAGATGGTCGCTTAAAGACCTGGAAGCTGCCAGAATCCCGTCCATGCTTTCGGTGTTGATTGTGAGTAAGGAGGACTCGGATGGGAACTTCACCTCGGAGTATCCCAAATACAAGAGATACCCGATCGACTCCAGCCTGCTCAACTTTAACAATGAATTTGAGGACGTGAATAAGAACCTGGAGAGTATCTCGGACGAGGATGAGACTCGGAGGGAGAATGAGAAGATTTACAGCTTTGTTAGAGGTGAAGATGATGGGAAATGATTCAAAGCAAAGCAATTTTGTTGAATTATTTTTTATTTGATTTCTGATTTTTACTAATTAATTAGCATGGAAGAATGGACTGACGAAATATCCCTCCCAAAAAATCTACAAAATCTGCACAGACATCCCGCTGGCCGCCACCTCCCAATGTAAGAGAGGGATAAGCCGGTTTAAACGTTGTCAGCGGTGTCTACTCCGCTGCTCTTCCGCAGAAGAGTCGGACTATTATTTGGCGGACCTCCTTCACATAGATAGCTTGGATAGGTTCATGTACGAAACGGACTACCTCCAAGCCGCCTCCTCCATACAGATCAGACAGACCCTGAAGCGGAAAAAGCTATACGATATCGTCAAGTTCACTGGCCAAAATGGGGAGGAGAGGGAAATAGAAGGAGAGCCGTCGGCCCTTCCGGATGAAGAAGAACTCTCCATATCCATCCAGTTCGATTTGCCCCCGCCGGTCCGTCTCCAGCATCCAAAGCCGGAGCCCCTCATTCAACTTCCATCGGAGGAGGTTATGCATCAAAGATACGATGCACATCATCAAAGGGAGGCGGACAAATTGCTAAAGCAGGAAACGCACCAGAAAGAGAAACGGGAACGTTATCAGCAGAAGCATCAGAAGAAGCATCCGGAATCGGATGTCAAATCAATTGGGGAGTCCTCTGCCAAACATCAGGATAAGAAGAAGGATCCCGCAAGGTTGTGGGGCAAACTTAGGGAGCATGTTCTACACAAGGATTATAAGAAGCTTGAAGAGCCCGGTCGGCATCAGGAGGAACAACATCCGGACTCGAATAAAGACCAACATCATCATCGGGATGATGACAAGCATGAGCAGAACAAACAAGATAAGCAGCAGCATCAGCCTAAAAAATGATTGTAATGGGCAGGTCAAACTACTATTAATTCATTTAAAAAAATAAACTGATGTCTTGCTTCCTGCCTTCTGGTCCATCGGTTTTTTCTAAAGTGACTATTATTTAACTACTTCGTGTTTTTCTACATACAAGTCTTTCATCATTAAGATTAATTAAGTTAGACAAATCAAATGCAGTATTTTTTGTAACGACTCGACTTGCCGTTTCCCTTTCCAAGCCAAAGTCAGAATACCAATTAACATTTTGATGAAAGTGGGGCAATGTAAGAACGACGGGGTTTGGAAACTGGATGAAAATTGAATGCAATTCATTTTGATCAATGTCTATGAATTATGATGAAAGTTGAAAACAATTTTATAGATCGGATGCAATAATACTTATTTTTACAGTAAGAGGCAAGTATATCGTGTACGTAACACTGGCTTTAATTTTATTTGGGAAAGGACTATAAAAAATTTCGACAGTTCACTCACACATTACATGCTGAGCTGCTGTTGATAATTTGCTTGGAAGGAAAATATTTTGTTTTAGAATTTTAGCATACAAAGTTAGCAATGGAGACGAAGAATTTTTTCCCCAGCTTGGAAAGGTTCTCGGAACGGGGGTGCGAATGTCTCTTCACTTCATCGCGTCCTGCATATTATACGGATCATACTTCCCGGACAGCCGGGCCTTCACCTCGTCCTTGTTCTTATTAGTGTGGTGGTGGACCTTACGCTTATGCTTGTGCTTCTTGGGCTTGGGGACCTCATCCTGGGTCTGAATTCCCAGATTCTCCTCTCCCGGTTGATCACCCATCCTGGGAGAAGACAGGGCAGCCATGGAGTCCACCGGGATCTGGACCTCGCTGGAAGCCGGAGCATTTGGCTGGGATAACAACTTGGCACGTTCATGGGGGCAGGCGCATCTGGAACTGTTCATGCCCAAAAGTTGCTGACTTTCTGCGGCCTCTTCTGCAGGGGTGAGGACCCTCCCTCCGGCTTTCTTCACGCGTTCCTTCAACTCCTCCAGCTTCTTCCGCTTGTAGTGCTTGATGTATCGGAGGATGAGGAAGATTTCCAAGACACGGAAGGGGATTGCTGCCGCGGAAGCCATTAGGCCGTTACAGGGGAGGTAGATGGCGATGAGGATGAGGTGAACCAGGCAGAGCGAGAATAGCAAGGACATCGATGCCCGGAGGCACTTCCAGCTTTTCTGCAAAGTGAATAGAAAAAATCGAAAAGAGATTAATTTTTTTATTCAGACAGAAATTAGATTTGAGTCAATTTTTGAAGATTTTTGTTTTATTCCTTACGTAAATCGCGCCAAGTGGCATGATCAAAGATATGGCTACCCCGACCACACATGTTGCCAGCAGCGCAACGTAGCCAATTCCTGAAAGAAAATTGAAGTGAAATGGGAGGGAACATGAATTAAATACCTAATTAATAATTAGGAAGAAGTTAATGAATGATGTAGATGTAACGTGAAGCGTTACTGTATTTATCCAAGAAGACAATCCGGTCAAACATATCCTTATATTCCTGCTGTTCGCTGTCCAGCTCGTAAAAGCGGGAGGCATTTTGAATGTAAGTCACCCCATAGACTAAGGCAAGGATGCATCCCAGCTGGTAGTTAATCCGAAATAAGGGATTTAGATAAGAGAAATCGCAATTTCTTTTGAATGTTGATTAAGTGCATTTATGATTTGTATTGGATTACCAGCTCCACAAAGGATACAATCACAATCAGAGTGAACAGCTTGATTGCCCCTCTGCAGCCGCAACTAAGGCCTTTCGCTTGCTTCTCTTTTTCTGGTTCAGATTGACTGGCTGGACCCTTCTCAGCATCGGCATCAGCATCATTGTCCTTCTTGCCCCGCCGCCGGAAGGATAAGCGCTTCCTTTTACTCCGACTAGCGGAAGGACCTACTCCGGCGTTTCGATTTTCATTGTCCTGGGCCAAGGCAGCTTCTGACTGGTAGTCCTCCAGGGAGGTTATCGAGTTGGCGACAGACATGGTGTGGACGCCAGTCTTGGTTCAGTTTATATGTAAAAATAAATTTTAATAAATTTGTTCCGGAGCTCCTCCGGGGTATCCTGAGAAAATCGGGGGACTTTTACATGTCTGGAATTGAAATGGAAAAGTAATAATTTGCATAATCCAAGTAATCATTTCCGTGTGTTCGGTAAAGCTCAATAAAAGTATCCATGTAAACTTTATGCAAATGGAGTAGGATGCTCAAAAGTTTTGAATTTTTTAGCATAAAAAATCATTCCACCATCATCATCATCAGCAAATCAAAGTGGCCATGTCATACTTAATTCATGATTTGATACTTACTATAGTTCTAACGTGCTCTAAACACCTCTAGCCGGTTCCATGGATTTCGCCCGTATTTGTATTAGTTGGGCGCTGCAAGCGGCGCAAAACCCCACGCCGTCGCCGAGTCTTTAGAGCACCTTAGAACTACAATAAGTAAAACTTTCCAACAATGAGTTATGCAAATTGACAGTGCATCAAAATCTCACACATGGCATGTTATGCATTTTCATTTTTCATTTCATTCATAACTTATTCCATTGTATCTAGTAGCAAGGTTATCATCTCAGCTGGTTTAAGTACGCTTACGCTTCAATATCTTAATGGGAAGGATGGGGGAGGATGTACGAGGAATATTAAAACCAAAATTGCAATTAACTCATCCATACCAAAAACGTCAAGTCGACATTTAGTATTCTCTTTACATCATAGCATGCCCACGTGCTTATGATCACTTAACTTAATACAAAACAGATTTTAATCCAACAGATAAAAAATTGTCACTGTCTATTTAAAAGGATTTGTTTTAACAGGACAAGGGCCCACATTAGCATGACAGAATAGGCAAAACAATGCAATTATTACACCTATTATATAAGATTTTTAAAAAACAGTGGGGTTGCAGAGTGGAAATGGAAAACTGCAATGTCACAGATATAGACAGGCAATCACAATGCATCAATTTCTAATTCATAACTAACCTATCGTTTATGTTTGCATTAACCATCAAAGCCATTAGTAAATTTAGCAATGAGCCTTGCCTACTTAAAACTATTTTAGTTGGTAAAGCTGATTTATGATGATTGATTTTTACAAAGCTTAACTTCATCATAGATATTGAATGGCGTGTTTAATGTAAACATCATAATATTTATGGTATCATCATTTAATGATTCAACCCATCTTCCTTTAGTCAAACAAAAAAACGCTGAAGATCAGGCCTGAATTTTAATTAAGTTTCAGCCCAGCAAAATCAAAGTCTTGTTTACTCAAAGACGCAAATGAAAGCAGTTACGTTAAACAAAAAGAAAGAAAGATAAATGTTATCATTATCACTTCTTCGCGCTGATGAATATGACTGCTCAATACTTATGAGCACTGACGATCATCCCATCTCGAGTCTTCTATTTTTCTTTTAACTTTAATACAATCTTAATGCTACTTTGATAAAAAAAAATAGAATCCTTCCTTCCACCCATACCAACTTGAAAATGAACATGGAATTATGAATGGATTTATAAAAGTAAATTAAAATTACCCAGCTTAATTATTGTTAGCATAGGTAAATGACGTCAATTTTGAAGAAAAAAAGGTCGTAAAGTTACAAAGGATATGATACACACATTAGTATTATGTGATCTCTACCCTCCTGTTTTAATTCTGTTTTTCGACTAATGTGTGTAATATGGAAAGGTACAAATGTAATAATAATCTGTGCCTTCATCAACATCATCGTTATAAATCACACGGTAATCACTCACGGCATCTGCTCATCTGTGATCTGTATCCTAATCCTAAGCTTAAACCTTATTATCCTGTTTCACTTTTGATAGTAAATTTCACGCACATTGTTTTACTATCTATCACCTTTACCATTATTACCTTCGTCAAATTAATGAACTTTATATGACTAAAATTGAATGCAGTTTTACCTTAAATGTAGCCAAAAAAATATCTTGTTTTTGGACAAAATTCAAAAGTCATAAATTCAACATTAACTGCTTATATATGTAGTAGCTAGCAGCGAGCATTAGTACAACTAACGAGCATCATATTTAAATGCATCGCATACTATTTTAATGCATACCTATTTTAATATTTTCTCAGAGGGCAGTTATAAAAGTATTAAAATTTAGTCAAATTAGTGTCAAAGCAGTTAAATCTTGTTTAAAGAGTAAAAAACTCCAACCTAAATACATAGATGTTTTACACAAAAAAGTCTTACCCAAATTAATTTACCATTTCATCTCGGTACTTGATAAACGGTTCTGGTATTCCCACTCATTCGTCTGTCTTCATGCAAGAAAGTTAATATAACTTACTTATCGTTAGTTAATTTACTCACCAATCTAAAATCTTCAACTACCTAAAAAATCATTATTTTCTTCTCTGCAAAATTATCCTGAATGAAAGTGGGTGCAAAAATTAACCATTTTTCAGCGAACAAACTCACGTTCAGGATTTTATATAACAAGCCAAACAAAACATTACATTTTTCCTATCGTACGTATAAGGTATCTGTACAAACAGTGAAATAATAATAAATACGCAACTTAGAACACATAATATTAATACCTATCTAGAATTATTACACGCAAGTTGGTCGTTAGTTTCCCCTGCCATAAGTAATAGACAGGTAAATAATAAATGTAATATAGGTAGCTAGAGACATTACTATTACAAAGGTTGTATGTAATGCTAAAACTATAAATATCATGCTCACTCACGTGCGTGTAAAAACATGAGCAGCTATAGGTAAATAAGTTACGATTACGATTCAACTCTACTAGCTCTAAAGTATATTGTTTTGGAGGCATGCACCATTTAAATTAGGATTATGTTATGATGATGCCCTCTTGCCATGCCACAGACTTCATAGCTTAGTCTTCGTCAGTCGCTCACCATCCGTGACCTAGTGAAGTCGAAAGTGAAATCTTTTTTTCATTTTCATAAACAAGTTAATATGAGTTCAGAGGGTATCATTATTACAATTAAAAATTCTGTTTCAAAGAAAGATTTTTTTTTGTTTCGCGAAATTACAAAAGCTAAAACAGAGATTGAGTTTCGTTTTATTACGCTTTTCTGATAACATAAAAACAGCGACATTTTACGAGAGCTTAGTAATATTATTTCTAGTTAAAAAACAAACATTACTTGTTTAATTACATAAAAAAGTTTAATATGTAAGGAGGAGAAGATTTTTTCTCTCTCTATTGAGTTGGTGCGGTGCATGCATGGCAGTGTAGAGAAAAAAATGTCTAACGTAAAGTAAGCGGAATGTGTGCCGATCTTTTAGAATATAGATCGAGTAATTAATTAATACACATGTCTGGCTAAACTTATTTTTTATTGTTGGTGGCTGATGGGCTGTTTTTCGAATTTTTAGTTTGAATTAGCTACAGACCTCCTACTAGTGAGTACTACTAAACCAACGTATGTAGCTTGGAGGCAGAGTGAGACCCAGTTTTTGATACAAAAATAAAAATCGGCATTTTTGGCTCAAAGAAAGAGGACATTTCCGGTTATGTCACTTGACTTGATTATCTAAGTCATTCCATGCGGATAAGCTTATTCAAGAAAATTATGTTAAACAACAAATATGTGACTAGTTAAAAGGTGGTGGGGTGGGATTGTTAAAGTGACAGAATTGATTTGAGCTTGTGCAAGTGAAGATAACAAAGTGAGTCTGGAAATAATTAAAGTTGCCAAAATGCCGATGATGATAGTTTGTGACAAGTTGGCCTACATGCCTGGGCAAATTATTACCGGGCATGTGGTCATCATTAGCAAGTCTTCGCAGAAAGTCAAAGGTAAAAATAAGAAAGAGTTCTGTGGAAGTAGAAAGTGTCAAAGTTGAATTTTTTGTTTTTTTATTCAGTGAATTTATCAGTTTTTAATTCAATCACTGTGATTTTACGGCTGTTCATGTAGGTCTGACTATGAGATTCATAGGTCGATCCAGTAAACTTCTGGGAGAGGTGGAGGGGACCAAGAGATACAAGAAGGAAGTGTACTTTGATGAGAAGCTGGATATTTTCGGACATGGTAAAAATCAGAAAAATTATGTGTTCTTTTGTAAAACGAGTCAATTCATTTGATAACATTTAAATGGAAAGAACGGCGAACCTGTGTTGCAACTAGTCTTATATCGAGTTAATTATTTTTTCAGATGGCTCCAACACTCAGCTCCGTGTTGGGGAGACCCTCTACCCCTTCACGTTCCCCCTCCCCCCGGGGCTCCCTTCCTCGTTCGAATGGCCGGACGGGAACGTTCTGTACTTTGCTGAGGCAAAGTTGACACGTGTCAGTTGGAAGGACAAGAGGATCAGTACACGAATCCAAGTTGAAGGAGTCTATGACTTTAACCTAGAGCCATCCTGCATGACTCCCATTGAAGTGAAGAAGCAAAAGTATGCCAAGCACCTGCTAACAAAGTCAGGTCCTTATGGATTTACGTTCAAGTCCAGTAGGAGTGGCTTCGTGAGGGGGCATTCCCTACCATTTTCCGTTGAAATTAGGAATTTATCCAAGTTGGACTGCAAAAGATTGAAGTTTTCGTTGTTGCAGGTGAGTTAAATCGAATTCATTAGGTCAGAAGCAAAGCCTCGGAAAATCTATGCTAATGCAATATCTGGAACTTTTAATTTCATTACGCGCATAGGAAGTGAAACTAAACGAAAGCAAGTCATCCGCCTCCCTCGTGGAACAAATGAAAGGACCTGCGGTCACCGCAGGTGAGGTGGTGACGTGGGAAGCGAGGCTGAAAATCCCTGGAGGGATCCCTCCCACGAACCTGGGCAATATCTTGAGCTATCCTTCCGTCATACCTGTTCTGTACTTTTTACACGTAAGAAACAATTTTGCAAAGTTGTTTTTTTTTTGCAAAAAAAAAGGATCCGGATATCCATCTCAAGATGGTAGGATTGTTACTCAAAAATGAATCCTTACTTTGCTATTTCTCCAGGTTGAGCTTAGCCTGAAACACTGCAGGGAAGAGCCAATTTGCATAAAAATTCCTGTAACGATCGGCACAATCGCGATGCATCGGCGAGCCGTCTCCGTCCCGGCGCTGGACCGAAGTAGTCACTATCTTCCCTATTCCAGCAATGGCCACCGGGTGGACTGCCCCATGAGCCAGTTGCTTCAACCAAGCCCGGCCTTATCTACCTCACAGTTTAGCCCTCATCTTGTTTCTCAAAATAATCAAACCCATCCACATCATCTACCCGCCAGGGGACAAGGGCAGGGGCAACAAGCTCATAATAATTTGCTACCTCCTTATCACACTTATGGACCGAGAAGTCACCGGAATCCACCCATGCATATGCTGGGCCCGGTGAGGCAATACGAGTATTATTTCGAATATGAGGATTCCTCCGGGACAACTCGGAGCGTGACCTCCAGGGATAACCTCCTTCCGAGGAGAAGGATGTACAGTAATTTTGGACAGCAGGGGAGGCCCAATGGCCGCTGCTTCCTTCCCAATCCCCGTCCTCCTGTTAGGGAATCTCGTAAGTTTGGACAAGAAAATGAAATATGCAAATTTTCTCAATTAGGTAGATTTGTTTTGAATAATTATCATTGTCATAATGAATTTGTCTCATTTAGCACCTCCGTCCTACGACGAAATCTTCGTACGCGGAAGAGCTTCCTCCGTCAGATCCAGCTCTGGAACCGTCAACTCCTCCACCACCATCCCCGCTAATGACATTCCTCACGCAAGACTCCTTCCTGGATCCAATCATCATCATCATCCAGCCAGCCACCACCAGGAAGTGATTCACAAGAGAGTGCTCTCCGCTCAGCGCTCCTCTCCATCCTCAATTTCATACAGTTCATCATCCCAATCCTCTTCTAGTGAGGAGGAGGATGATCATGATGATGATGAGGACAGTTCTTTATCCTTGGTCCTGCCATTATCTAATAATGACGCTAGCGCGAGCAGTGGTGGTGGTCGTCACACACCTCAAATAAGTTCCTCTGACTCTTCTTCTTCCGATGATGGTGATACTGAAACTGAGGAAGATGATAATGATAGGAAACATCATCATCATCATCATCATCATGATGTGGAGGAGGACGCTTCTGTCAGTGCAAACGACGAGTTTCTAAGTTTGAATGGGAGTGGATTGGGTATTGAGGAGCTCAAGTGTCATAGTCATAGTCATCATCATGATTCCCAAAATAAGAATGGGCTTAGGCTAACAACAACAACAAGAGCCAACAAAGACCACGATGAAGCTAAACCAGGAGACGGTATTCAACGTGGCGGTCGACCTTGTCCCTGTGTTAAAATTAGCGTCAATAATAATGCAAATCCAACAAACGCTTTTAGCAATATGGTTAAGGACGCTCAAGGCAGCTCGACGAATAATAATGCAAGCAGAAATGCCTACAACAGCAGCAGTAACAACGCTTACGCTTCAAAAACCTCTTGGGCTGCTGCTGATAGCAAAAATAATGCCAATAACGTTATTTGCGGAGGAGACACTGAAGATGAGACATAGCTCAACAGTTTAGTGCAAACTATTTTATGAATATAATTACTCATATCATGTTGTAATCTATAGGCTAATTTGCTTCATTCATTTTAGTAAAACTGTCGATATTTTTTCCCAAGGTGAAGATCAAGTAATGAATATTCATTTGAAATTGTCTTGTGTCATATGTCGTTATCGATGAGATGTGATATATGGCATGAGATATAATCGATGATGTTTAAACATTCATAAAATCATCATAAAAGTAAACTTGAGTTTTACTCCTTCCATTCCCATTCCCAATCCGTCTTCCTCTTCCCCTCAGAATAAATTATAGACATGAGAATTTTGTGTGCACTACGCTACGCTACGCAGTCACAGCACAATAAAACTAATGAGTTATTGACTAAAGACAAAAGATAATGTTAATGTTTAATTTGACATCTCATACTCATGCACAGGCATAAATACTTTTTTTGTTCATGGACACGGGCTAAGGTGAGAAATCTGAGGAGTGAGTTCAAATTGTAAAAATAAGACTCAATCCATCTTACTATCTAAAAATAGTCAGTCATTCCATTCCATTGAGGCAAGGTCAATTTTCTTAGTTGAATAAATATTTTCTCATTTAATTATCCCATTTCTCTTTGGCCATGTCATCATCGTTCACCATCTCATCTTCTTTGAATCTTGTTTTTAGGAATGAACGATTACGCATTATTATTGCTGTTAAATGTTGTAAAATAAAATCCTTAACCTCCCATTCAGTTTACAGACATCTCTATACAACCTTTAAAGTTTCTTAAAGATGAAGATAGTTACAAAAATTCACAGCTTGAATTCAACAATAAAAATCTTGAAACTATTAATTTGATTTATTACAATGAAATAATCAAACCCAAACTTAACAAAGGTTCGGGGAACTTGAAAGCGAAAGTGCCAATTCGAATGAGTTTTCAAAAAAATACTTTTGATACCTCTGCTTCATTCTTCGGCAGCGTGAATCCATCATAATAGTATTCTGAAGATGAATGAAACAAACGGGATCTTATATTCGATGAGTTTTTTTTAAATATCAAAGGAAAAGCGGCTAATGCACCGTGTAATAGTTAGCGCCACCCTTTTGCTCAAATTGTTATAATTAGGGTTGGGATCCATCCGTACATCCCAGTCACTGACTCATTGCGTATCAATTTGAACTGAACCAAGCCATATGCATATAATGTACTTAACTGATTTTTAAACTTTTTATATCTTATTTAATCTTCTTCATTTCGGCAGTAAAAAAGGAGAATAAAAGACAAGGATACTTGGTTGAGTTCACGTAATATGAAAGTAATTTTCTTTGATCATCATCATCACCCCCATCCTATCGTAATCATCACAAACAACAACTTTCGCTTTTCGGTAATAATTATTATATTATTGTTACACATTTTTCATTAAGCGCTTTGGATGATTCAATCCCTATTGATTTAGATGAAAGAAACTGGTGTGGGGTGCTTTATTCAAAATCAGTTTGAAGTTTTAAGAAGGATAATAAAAATAACGATTCATGTAACAATGATTAAGTCACATTGTTAAAGTCGATGTTTTGCAAGGGAATGATAAATTGCTTGTCTTGAGCTTTGCTACACGTTCTGTACAACAGTCATTTGTTAACATTGTATTGAGTGTAGTGTAAAGCTTGTTATTGTTATACAAGGGAGGGCAGTTTGCATACACAAAAGCGTGCACTCAAAACCATGCACAGGAAAGTTTTGACAAAGAAACGCGATTACCGAAAAAGTTTTGCATAAAAAAAATTCATTACAAAAAAACGCTTGCAACGAAAATCGGTGATGGTGCAGTCAAAAACTTGCAATAAAAAATCTACATAAATTAGAATGTCCTTTTTCCTATTTTTATGTTGGCATGTCATAAAAAGCTCGTTCATTCATTCATTCATTTTTGCCATAATTGCCTGATTGGAGTCGTAGCAATGTTGGTTAAATTGTTCTTTTTGTTTGTACTGTTTTGTTCTGACTCGGAACAATATTGTTCTTGTTGTTCTTCGACAAAAATAATATTGTTAGTTCTGTTTTTTAACAATATTGTTCCGGGTTGTTCCAAGCTTGCTCTTAGAAACTATTGTTCCAAACTTACCTACTTTCCCTTGATTTTGACACCTTTACCCCTGTTACCATGGCAAATGTGGCCATGGCATCGGGAGACCGAGTGGATTCTTACTTACTCATATGGACTAGTTTACTGAAAAAGTTTCAAGAGAATCGGTCATTACTACTTGCCGGT
>JAQIWX010000456.1:0-16782 GCA_034696785.1 Lepidocyrtus cyaneus | reverse complement strand
TTCATCATCCTTTTCTAATTGTTCCCAGAAGAATTCTTATACTTTCACCGGAAACGGGTCACTCTCACCGGGGATTATGTTATCCTGTATTTTGTCTAGCCAGTTGTCTTGCAATGCGGGGGTGGGAGAAGGACAAGATTATGATGATAATGATGAGCCTTCACAAAAAATCAATCCATTCGAGGAACAAGAAAAAAGGGGAAACTTTCACCAAAAATAACTCTTTGCTTTTTCCAGGAAATGAACTAATCCAGACATATGGACACGTGTAAACAATCAAAACTAATTGCGGCGGCGGCGGTGACAATGACACTTGCCATTAGCAATTATGGAAGTTTGTTACGAAAAATAAGGAGAACACGGAACAAGTTCGATGGAGAGAAGAAAAAAAGTTTCGTTGTGGGAAAAATGATTATTTTGTTCTTGAGAAGTCGGTCGGCTATCGGGATAAGAAAGAAAGGGCGGAAGAAAAAGAACTCACGATGGAGAAAGTACTTTTCAGCTTCGGATGATGATGGTGCGGTGGCGAGCAATAATGAAAATTAAACTCTTAGAACCAGAATGGATCCCTTTTCCTTCTTTCCTTCCGTTTTATTAAAAAAGATTTACAAAGACAAAGGGACTCGGCAAAAATAAAACCCGGGGAAAATCATTACTACATGTCACATTTCACATTTTCTGCGAAGAAAAAGAAAAAAGGAGAAAGCAAAGGAAAGCCTTCTTTAAAAAAAAATTGGTGGATTTTTTTGGCTTTTTGAAATTCAGGCAGGCTCAGATTCCAGATCCAACTTGGATTATGAAATAGTTTTTGTGATATGAAATGAAACAAAGACCGTTCCAAGTTAAGTTACAAGAGAGAAAGCGCTGGAATATGGAATGGATGAGAACTATTTTGCAGATGGAAGTGAATGTGCAGAGCTGAAGCTCCAGAATGGAGAGAAAGTTCCCATTTCCCTCTCAGTTTATACCGGAGAAAGAAGAGAAAGTAGAAACTCTGCTCCTCCACCAAAAAACACAAGAGCAATGCAATGGCTGGAATAGCACCACCGTTACCGTTTGCCTTGCTGAGCTGAACCTTTTTCATGTATGGCTAGTTTTTTTTGGTGCACCCAAGTGAAAGTCGGCAACATAAATATGCACAGACTTAGCGTTATAACGTTGGAGAAAGACCCGCTGTTTTTTAGGATGATTTTTATTAACAAAAAAGTTGGATCCGTTGGAATATGGCTTGGTCAAGTATGGTTGGTTGGTGAGAGGAGAAGGATCAGCCCGGGCTCATTTCTATACTGGAGGCGTATACTGTACAGAAAAAACGGGTATTTCATTAGAGCCCCATCACATCACATCGGTATTTCCGCTAATAATAATGAATATCCTGAACCGGAAGTGGATTAGGAATGTCTAGTATACTTTCACAATTCAGATTGATTCAATTCACATTTCAGAGGAAATTATAATTTTTGTGGGGAAGGGATGGCCGGATGAGTGGAATGGAATGATCATATCCAAATCGGGGGAAAGTTATAATTGGGAGGAAAATAAATTGTTTTTGAAAAAGGCCTGAAAATTGGAGAGCAATAGAAATTGACTGGGTGAAAGTTGTGATGATGATGACGATTATGATCAAGTTTATCATATGCAGAGTCAATCCTTTTTCTCTCCAACCAGCACCTTTCCCCGTATCCCTGAGCCTTTTCCAGGAATGGCTGGCAAAAGTGTCCTTAAAATTACGTAGAATGGCTCAAGCATAAAGACCACGACCACACACGATGACGATGCTGATGATGGCATTGAATCGGATTGTGTTTCTTCCGCTTCAATCCGGAGAACTAAAAGTGCCCTTCAGTGGAAGAATGAAAGTTTTTTTTTGTGTGGATCTAACTTTGTTACCACCTCCCTACCTATATTACATTACCTCTGTTCTGTGAGGAGGAGAAAGGTTTTCAAAGTGTCGGAATACGATTTCTCTCCATTTTTCTTTCTCCTCCACTTTATTTTTTTTCTTGCAAGAAAGTGTCGTCCATCCAGGTTCTATTATGACTGGGAGGAAACTTGACATAAATTATTGGAGGGGGAAACATTGCATTGCCCATTTCCATTTCGGGAGAAAGTCCTTCAAAAAAGGTGAACCTTTCTTTTCCCATCATATTTTTGTCCCCCTTGTTATTATACACTGTTGTTGATGCATTCCTTCCCGTTTCTCGTTCAATTCGTCACGTCATCCGATATCATGATGAAATGGGATCTGACGAGGAGAAAGTTTTTCTCCACAACTTTGAAGCACGAGAGGAGAGAGATTATATTTTCTCCCTTTCTCTGTTTTTGACTGTGGTCGTACATGAAGAGAAAGGACTTGAAATAATGCTTTTCTCCCTCTCTCTTTCTCTCTGGCTCCCGGATCACATTCTCAAAGATAGATAGACTGATCATGTTCATGCAAATGATGATGATGATCGTGATGGATTCATTTAAATATTTTGAGCATTCCCATGCAAATCTCTGACAGGATGTTTGTTTGCTCAAGTGAAGGGGAACTGGAACTGGAAGGAAGGAAAAGAAGAACTTGTATGTACAATACTTCCATATTTAAAATATGGGAGGATTGGGATTTTGTTGGAGAAAGTGGAAAACTGGAGCTTTATTTCTATTTTTTTCGTTTGGTCTTTTTAAGCACATTTTAGTTTTTACAAAGAGAGAGGATGAGAAAGGACAGGGCATGGCATATCATCAGAAGTTATTTTTGATTGTCAACCTGTTTACTTGATACATAAAACATTTTTTTTGGGGGGGGGGGGAATGAAATGACATGAAATAAATATCTATTTTTTTCTCTCTCCAAAATAGTTAAATCCATTTCCGTGGAAGAGGAAAGGGCAAACCTGGAAAATATTATATTATAAGGATGCAAATATTTATGACAGTGTTTGATCCTCCATCCTGATTCCTGATAATATCTAAGGATGTGTTTCCTAGCTCATGAGTGAGTTCCCATTTTATTTTGTAGTAGAGTGGAAATTGAAACTGTTTTGGAATAAAGCGGTCTTTCTGGAATAGAACAGAACAAAATCAAATAATAATTCCGACTATTACTGACACGAATATAAAAAAGAACAAATAAAATCCAGGAACAGACTTTTCAGGATCCAGGAATTCCATGTTTCATTTTGATTCTTTAAAACTTTCACCGCTTTCACTGGTAAATTATCTGGTTACGTTTGTATGAGTAGTGCATAAAGTAACAAATGGAATGAGTTAAAAGGCTAAACACACCACAATTTACATTCATATCAATGTCCATCCCTTTTAACCTGCAATGCTGCAATCCTTCTACATTTTTTTTTACATAATTTGATATGAGCAGGGATTTCCCAGGCGGGGTTTTGTAGAATTGCAGCTGGAGCCTCGCAAATATTTTTATCCAGAAAAAAAATTTTCACCAAATGAAAATGAGCATTTTTTTCTTCCAAAGATAAATCCGTTTATGATTTGAAATAAAATAGGAAAATGGGAGAAAGTATTCATAAATCCATCTGGATTCATATTTCGGGTGGCCTGGCTCAGAGTTCGCACCCAAAATGAAATTAATCAGTTTTTCCTTGCTTTCTCCTCATCTTTCCCCTCCCAATCCATTCCATAATTCCATATCTGCCTGGAAGAAGAAATAAATCCCGACATCTGGATTATATATTTTTTTCTGCTTTCTCTGCTCCGGTGATTTTGATCCTGAAGATAATGCTCCAGAACAGATCAGACTTCCACTCTCAGACAATTTGCGAAATAAGACATTTATCCCCTCGTTCCCTACAGAAGAAAAAAAATATGTAATCCGAATTGGAATGAGGAGAAGAAGAAAATGAGAATCGAAGTTTGAAAAGAGAAAGTCTAAGTCTCCCTCTTAAAAAAAAGAAAATGGCTTGACTGACTGACTGTTCCCCCATTAAGAAGTCATTTGCGGAACGAGAGATAAATCGCTCGCTCCGCTGCTGTTAGTGTTGGTGTTGGCGATACACTGGAAGAAGAAGAAAAAATCATCTAGACTTTCTCCAGCACCCTCCACAGCAAAAAAAAATCATTCATCTTGAGTGAAAGTACCATAGTCATAGATGTTATGTAGATAGGGAAGTAGAAGTAATCCATGTCTGCCAATTTTCTCTTTGAAAAAAAAAAGAGAAAGCTGAATAGAGATTGAAGATTTATTTTCAGGCTGTGACTTTTGTTCACTTTTTTTGCCTTTTATGGAATGGGAGGAGTACTTATGAAATGGAATGAATTAGCGGGAGAGAGAAAGAAGAAGACTTACAAAAAAAATTTTACTTATCATTTCCTTGCCGAGGGGTAGAGTTCATGTAGAACAATCCATTTGTGTTGGTGTGGCTCCGTTTATCAGAGGTTAGTTGAAAGGATTAGGCAGGGAAAGTACTTCTTTTTACTTTGGAAATGAAATGATTAGCAAAGGGAAATTCTTTGAATGAGGATTTTAGGGAACCTGATCAGTTGATCACTATTTATGCTTCAGTTTTAGTCCCTGTCACTTTTAAATGATAAATTAAGCAGTGAAAGTAAGGAGTAAGTAAAAGTAGTCCCTGTCATGCCAATCTTTTTGGAAGTAGATGGGATAAAAAAAGGGAGGGGAATTGTTTTGGCCTTTCCCTTCGTAAATCATGCTGAGCTAAAGGGGATCAGGACTGAAGGAGATCCTTTCAATTTTTTTTCCATAATAAGTTTCCGAGAAGAACTAACTACAGTTGATTTGCATTCATTACAAATGGGTAACTTCTGAAAATACCGGAAGCTGTTTAGCTAGATTTGCGAACAAAGCAGTTTTTTGTGCGTTCTGTTCTGCTTTTCTTACAAATGGATTCGTTCTGCTTAATCCGATATCAAGAACTGTATCTGAAGTGACCTAATTCTTCCTCTTCTTCTTTGAGGAGAAAGTTTTGCTCTTCATTTGCCATAATGTTGTACTATTTGACTTTCTTTTTCTTTTGCAATTACGTAACATAATGAAGATGATGAAATGATGAATAGCGCTAGAGACTCAAAAGGAGACTAATGTATGTACATCAGCGCTGTTTAAATTTATGTTAAACAAGTTGGGAGGGAGAAAGCTTCCCATTCCCTTTTCTTTTACACTTGTTATTTGTGTAGAAATGTAAATAGAGCTTGATTTGACTCGTTGACAAGTTCATTGTGAAAGTTCAAAAGGGAAGAATAAATTTTCCAGATTCCTTTTCATTTTCCCACTCCGGAACAAGACCAGACCAAAGAAAAAAAAACTGAAAAGAGAAAGCAGACGCCCTTCTCCACATTTTTATCAAAAAACTAAAACCAAATGATAAGAATTGTTTCCGCTCTTGATCATCATCATAATCATAATCATCCCCATCTTGAAAACTTTTTTTTAACGGATCAAAGCGACCATCATCCATCCATCCCAGAACACTTTCTGTTTCCGGGAGAAAGTTTTTTTCTTCTTCCTTTTTTGAGTCTTGAATTGATTTTTTTACACATGCCAGCAACCACCACCACATCCTTTAATGTTTTGCGGTTTAAAGACACTCGAAGAAAAAAATGGATTCTGATTCTACACCAAAAACTTTCCCTTGTAGAACTGAATACTTTACACATGTTCTCCTTTTTTCTCAAAGAGGAACAAGAAGTTTTTTCTTCTGAAAACTTTCTCTTTTTGAAATAAAAAAAAGTTCATATTTTCACTTTAAAAAAGTTTAAAGGATTTTTTCTTCCACCTCTTCAGATTATTCTGTTCAGATCAGACCTTAACCCAGTTATCCCCTCCATCATCATTATCATCAGCGCCTCCACCACCTCCACCATATAACCATACCCATATCAGATGCTTTCATACTTTCTCCTTCCTTCTTTGTTCGAAATTATTTTCCGCTCCTCTTGCTAAAACCTTAATTTCAAGTGAAATTCCTTCCATAGTCCTCCTCCTTTCTCCCTCCACTCCACACCCATAACCTCCACAATACTTTCTATTCTTTCTATCATCATCTTATAAATTATTTCAATACTTCTGACATTTGCACTCCCATTAGGATTCTCCTTCTTCTTCTTGGAGGGAGAAAGTGGGATGGGAGGGAGGGAAGATCCAAAATGCAATTTATTTTATTTTTTTACTCCTTTCTCTTTCCATCATACCAGCTTGGTTTTCTTGCTCCTTTCTTCCTATTTTTTTATCTATTTTTATGGACGATGCATTGGCTTGGCATTGGCACGGAGAAAATAGGCCCCACTTCCCCTCCTCTTGGTTGACTTGACGCCAAGAGTCAAGTGGTTCAGGGTAACTTGCATGGTGCATCCATATTTTCCCCTCGTCCTCCAAGACAAGAAGAAAAATCGCTTTCTCCTTCCGTTCCGCTCCCCCATCCATATTTTTCTCTCGTTAGGTGAGGTGGAAGCTATCAACATTCATTCCTTTATATTCCTCCAAAAATAAAATTGAAGACTCCACCGAACACGAATACATTAAAGCCATCCTCCGAGGTAATTCAATGAGTCATATTTCAAGATAAAAAGCTTTCACTTTCACCACCTCCATATCCCATACCAAGCCATTCTTCTCCTCCAAAAAAAAAGATTTCCAAAAAATAACTATTTTTATTATGTTATTATGTCATCTTCCATACCTAGGAAAAGGTGTACACCTAATCATATTACACATCCTCTCACCTACCCAGCTTTCTCCTGAGAGCTCCCTCCTACACAAAATATTTTTTTTTGTTATGCATCCTTTTTTTTATTTCTCGGAATATTATAACTAGCTGGTGTAGTGGTGGTGTACGAGTACTCCCCATCCTCGACCTCTTCGTCCCTCCCTGTTGCCCCTTCCATTCCACTTCCCCAACAAGGAAAAACAACAATTTCCTCCGTATCATCTTAGGAAACGGGCCTCTTATTAAAAGCCATGAATCTCAAGACACATTCCTCCACCCCATTCTTCATGGGCCGTATATGTATGACTACGTAAAAAAACATTGATCTTATTTTATTCCCTCTCATGTCTGTATCCATATTATTATTCTCTCATTTGCTTTCTCCCAGGGAGAAAGTTGAGTTTTTTGTTTTTCGCAAAATTCTCCGAATTCGCAACATTTTTTCCCATGTTTTATTTTTTTTACACAACGGTTTTACATCAAGATAAAAAAATGGATGGAAACTGACTTGAAAATCGATTCAAGCCAGGCTATCTCTATACCTGATTCGGATTTCTTTTTGTTACAGGGAAGGAGCTAATCAATCTAGTGAAAATCCTTTTTTTCTTACAAGGAAAAGGATGAGACCTTTGCAATGGAATTGTACATAACAAGGGCTGCTTGTTTTCTTGAAGGGATTCCACCATCCTGGAGCCATACAATGGAATAGAATGGACTGTTTGTTGGAATACATTTTATGTTCCATCAACATCAACATGAATCTTTCTTTTTTTTAGACTTTCTTGTACTTTACTTGGTCGTAATGATCAAGATTATATTCTTATTCGTCTACTATTTTTTTTATCAAGATGAGGGAAAGGAATTCAGACTAGTCGGATGGGGGGAAAGTTCAAGGTGGAAAAAATAAAACTACTCAAGAGAAAGTAGAAGAAGGGGAAAAAGAAAGAATTTTTCTTTCTTTCTCCAGTTTTTATTTTTATTTTTTCGTTGGAGGAAACAGAGCGATTTGTACTTTCTCTCTCCAATGTCATGTTCAAGTCTGGCTGTTTTTCTCCTTGTAAAAAAAAAACATCGTACATTCTTAAATGGAGACGGAGAAGGGGAAAAGTGTTGTTTTGCAAAAATAGAGAGAAAGTAAGTAATATAACATGTTTTTTTCGCAACCTTTCCCAATACCTTTTCTCTTTCAAATTTGCAAGCAGTATCTTCCTAGAAGAAAGGGAAACATGCAGTGTGTTATTTTTATACATCAGCTTGGACTATCTCAAGTTATGTAAAAGTTGGGAAACAAGTTCGGAGAAAGAAAGAGGACAGGACAGGGAAAGTAGTCATGTTTTCCAATAATTTCTTTTCGTGTTTTTGGCTTGAGTTGTCTGCTGTAATGTGCGTCAAAAATATTTACAGTCCTATTTAATCGAAATGTTGTTGTGCATTGAATTGTCAAAAAAAACTTTCTCTATGTCATATCATCATCATGGCCCATATACGTTTCCGGGAAGGGGTAGATCCTTTTGTTAAGGAAGACTTTCCCCTGGAGCATCTGATCTGATATGTAGAATGTGATATGATAATGATTTGATTCACGTTTTGAGGGCAAAAAAAATCAAAGATAACTGGAGAAAGTTGCAAAAACATTTTATGCATCCATTTTTTGATAGAGTGAAGTGGAGTGAAAAGACGGAACGACACTTTCTCTCTGCTAAATTACCCATCTTCCTTCACCAACTTCATAAAAAGCATAAAAAGAGAAAGGACAAGATTGTGTTCCAACCGCAACCGCAAAATAAAAGAGAAGAGAAAGTTTTTCATAATGATGTGAGCTCCTTCCCCCAAAAAAATAGTTTGTGGTGGGGGAAGACTACTTTCTCCTGAAGATAACAACTTTCTCTCTCTCTCTCTCTCTCTTTGAGTCTCATTCCCATTATGTATTATTATTCCTCCATTTTCTGGAGGGAAAGTAGCTGTGCTGGAGTGCGGAAGGAAATGTTCCATTATTATCATCATCATCGTCATTATTATTATTATTTTCTTCTCCGAGGTTGGGTTTGGCTTGGAAGAGAAAGTAAAAGCTACAAAGAATAAGAAATGATGATGATGATGATGCTGATGTGATGTCTTTCTCCTTTTACGTCGTTGCTTGGTATTTTTTGCTTGGTGGCTCAAGTGCTTTCTGACGTTTTTACGGTGGATCATAACAATGGAGAAAGTTGTTTGTTGAGTTGAGGAGGAGGAGGATGATGATGAGTCTTCCTCTTCTGGCGAGACAGAAGAGGTCCGTTCAGGGAATGATACATAATTCAAGAGAAACTAAAGTATTTCATCATTATCATCATCATCATCATCATCCTCATTTGTTATTGTTAAAAAGTCCCGAAATAAAAAACCCACCTCATATTACGTAACTAAAGCATGGGCTATGATGGTATGGTGGAGGAAACATTGGAGGGGAGGAGGAGGAAGGTACATCAATGGATACAGTTCCCCTCTCCAGACAAAAACAGTTTTTTTTACTGACTGACTCACCGACTAACTGACTATGATTATGTCTGACTGAGTCTGACTGAGAGTGACTGTGAGAGAGAGCTGTCATGTCCCATTCATCTTCCTACGCTGCCCTGTCCATCCATTCCCCTCTTTTGAAGAACATTTGAAGGCTTAATAAACGTAATTATGTTATTATGATGATGCCATTCTCCTTCCAAATGATGCTGTGCGCCCACTTTTATTGTGCTGCTGCTGCTGATGATGATGATGATGATGAGGGCGGCTAAAGCGAAAGCAGCTTTCCCCATGTCATCTTCATTCTTCGTGAAATGATGATGACCATGCCATGCTGACAGCGTATTTTGGCGTGACTGGCCTCTCAACCCGTCATAAATACAACCAAAAACAGTAGTTTTTTTTAGCAGATAGCCCACTATAAACAATGCCGATGATGGCATCCATTTATTTGGCACCTTTTTAGGAATTGCAAAAAAAAACAGTTGGCAAAAGGTAGTACGTATTTTTATTGCTACTGCTAACCCATATCCCAACTCGTGTTAAACTTATTGAAAAGGAAGTCTGCTCATGTCACAAACTGTTTGATCCAACGAGAAAATTATTTTGAATAAAAAATGATGACCATTTCCAAAGAACTAAAATTTGGAGGGAAACCTGGACGGACATTTGGATGATGATGTGAACACGGCTATTAAATTACCTTTATCATGGGGGAGAAGGATAATAATATAATATAATTTGCATGATAATTTGATTTCTGATTATATTTGACCTTTACAGCTTGTCATTCCACTTATTACAGCGCTACTATCTCTGGGAAAAGGGGAACTGCTCTCCCAAATTTACTTACTCTTCTCCCCGAGTAAGTCCATCAGCAAGAGGAACATTCTCATTGGATTGGATTATGATGTTAATAATCCTGATCCACTTTTAGGGATGCCATATACCTATTTCACTTCAGATTTCCCGACATCAAAGCAAAAAAAAGTAAAAATGTACGAGTGAATGTGGCCATGATGATCATTTTTTTTCCTCTTTTACTGCGTGTTCAACAACGTTCCTTTCCCGGAATGCGAAGTAAAATGGAAATTGGTAATTGAAGCGAAGCCAAAAAATATGGAGAGGAGAGAGAGAGAGAGAAAGCTAGAGCCAAGCCAAACCACTTTCCACAAAAGGGAGGAAGGAGGTAATGAAATTTTTTCCGATTTGACACCATTCCGGATCATATCAGGAACAGAGAAAGCTAAACGCTGGAGCAAAACCTGTATAATGTTTGCTGAACTTGTTGAGCATGCAGAATTAGATGAGGAGCAAAAGGAGAGGAGAAAGGAACCAGCATAGCAGCCTGAACTCAACCAACTGGAGAAAGTTTTTGGTTGAGGATCGGTATTGAAGGGAATAAATGTGCTTGGGTTGGTTGGACATGGACTTGGAATAAAAATAACTTCCAGAGATCCAGTCCAAGTCCAGGGAAGTTAGCTGCTGGCTTTTCGCAACTGTAACTGTGGATTATTATGATAGCCTCCAAATACCAATCAAACCTGAGGAAGATGTCGCATGAGAGGGGTCGTGGGGGACGTGACTGGAATGGGGAACATGGTTTTCGTTCGGTGGATTTGGAAAATAGCTCGATGTTCATGTTCCTTTCTCCCGGCCATTATTCCATTTTGAGGTGACCCATATTTCCCTCCATTCATATTTCACCACGACTGAACTGCTGATTTCGTTTTTGCGAAAAAAAATAAAATGTTGAAAATGGCTTCTTTCTTTCCGCTTCATCTAACACTTTAATTAACCTAACTGGATGATGATGATGATGATGATAATTGTTAATTACAAAGTAGCTAAACCTAAAATAAATACATTTTGTGTACAGGGTTCAGAATAAATTTACAAGATTACGTTGGATTACGTAATTTTAGGGGTTGAGCCGAGTTGCTTATTTTTGCTACTGCTACTCTTTCTGCTTCTTCCTCTTCGGCTTCACCTTATCCACGGTGATCTTCAAGTAGGTGGATAACACTCGGGACTGGCCCTTGACCAAATCCAACATCCTCACAATTTCCCAGGGCTCCATCGGACAACTCTTGTACATGGAGTGACACTGGCTCCTCCTCTTCAGTTTCCTCCACATTGTCACAGCCTTCCAGAATGGGCTCTTCAAGATTAATCAGTAAAATAAGATTACGTAATCCAAATTTGCATATTATCTTAATACCTTTTTGAAACGATCGTGACGATCATCAGAATCGCATTAGGAAAATGGACTATTTTTTTACCTGAGATTTCTTCCTACTTTTCCTTCCCCTGCTTGGTTGGTTTGCGGTGGTGGACTCTGGATTCAGAGACCTCCCGGATCTGGCGCCAACAAAGGGGAGGAAAGATTGGAGGAGAGTTGTGGCCAGCCCACCGCTACCCGGGCCCTCCAGCTCGGCATTGTCCTCTCGTTTCAAGTTCTGCATGAGCTGAGTCATTTGGATCTTCTCCCGGAGATATTCCCGCTCCTCCTCGTCCTCCGGATTCCGTGTTCTGGGAAGTTGTTGGAATCTTCGGAAGGAGGGAAAGTAGGAGTCCTCGTCATCATCATTATCATCATCATCATCAAATGGTAATGGAGGAGCTCTGGAGGGATATCTTGAATGATAATCTCGGAGGTCATCATAGTCCTCATCATCATCATCAGCTTCCAAACGATGATGATGGGGAAGCCTCGGACGATGATGGCGCTTGAATGGGGATCGTCTCCCTTGATAAGTTGACGATGTGATTAGACCAAGAGGGATCTTAAAGACTTGGATGATCGGCTGCTTTCTTCGGATGGGCCTTGAGAAGAAAAAAAAGAATTAAAAAAATAGAATAAACATATTACCAACTTGTTTGATTAATCAAGATCAAACTAAAGTCATGTCGGAAAAATAAAAGATTTTTTTTTGTTCCAGGTGTCTTTTTGTAAATTTTGGGTTGAAGTGTAAATGAACCCAACTCATTTATTCCAAGAAGAGTTCTTTTTTTCTTTTTGAGTTTTTTGACACCTTGACAAGCTGGCTGAAATACATCTTACATTTTCTTGGAGAAGAAGTCATTTATTAATTTCATTTTCACTTTGTGGCTCTGGCAGTCTCTCTCATTCCCTTCCTGGAAGGAACTTTTTACTTTCCTTGTCTGGCTTTCTCCCTTCATCTTTTTGGAATATAACGGGAATTTAATAATATGGTTGGTGTGCTTCCAGCTTTCCCATATCCCACAAAAGAAGAAGGGGAAAAAACTTTCAGATTTTTTTTGATTAAGTTATGTTATGTTTATAACTGAAATGGATCGGGAGCGATCCCAATCCAAGAAGAGGAACTTTTGCTGATGATTAATGAGCTCTCCGCTCGTACAAGCTAGCAAGCCTTTCTAATTCCATTTCCCACTAATTACTACTAAAACCGCTGCAGTCGAGTCAAGTCAGGACCCAGACCACCCAAGATGGATTGCATTACAAAGCTATTGTTTGGGAATTCATTTTTACTTTTATGTAAAACCCGGCAGCTGGAACAAACTGTCTGAATACCATGTCCTCCTCAATTCCCCTCCAAACTATGGAAATGGAGTTGAGTTGGATGGAAGAGAAAACTGAAGTTGTTTTGTTGTTGGATCGGTGGTGGTTATGAAAATGAAAATGAAGTGGTTTTGATCCCAAATCTAGAATCCGACATAAGTAGCTACTTAAGCTGCTCCTTACTTACGCCTCTGTCGTCGTTGTCGTCCTCCTTTTCGGAGTGTAATGAACAGCTTTAATCAACTTGATGTAGGCCAAGCCCAGCTCGGTGGCGTTGACAAAGAAGCCTTGTCTCGTGATCTCCTCGTCCTGATAGATGTTGCAGAGGAGCTTGGGAAAGCACTTGAGGCTGTCCAGGTGGAGGATCTCGGCGAGGATCCGGTTGGAAATCCCCTGCTCCAGCCCTTCCGGTTGATCGATGTGCGGTTGAGGAGGAGGCGAGATCCCATTGGATGTTGGAGGGGTTATCACGTTCAGAGTGGCTCCGGATACGTCTGGAAGTAGAATGTGAATAGAATTAAGCCAATTCTCACATTGCCCCCAAACACAGAATCGACATGAGATGAGTCACTTTTTACCTGATGATCTGTGGAGGATGCTCAGGCAAGTCAAGGACGTCGTGAAGAACACCTTCCAGTTCTCGAACAGATGATGATGGTAATTGCTCGACAGTTTCATTATGTTTAATTTTTAATTTTTATTTCGTCAGAAATGACTCACTTTTATTTTAACACAGGCAGAGGTCTTGATTTATTTAATTCCACTATAAATTAAATTGTCATCAACTGTCTGACATTTAAATAGGTAAGGAAGGATCATCACCCACTGACTATGACTTTTTAGTGATTTGAATTTATAAACTAGCCTTACAAGATAACAAGGTGTTACGTAAACTCAGGAATTGATAACCGTTGCCGTTTGTTCTCCTTCTTTTAATGAATGACAAAATATTTATTCCACTTTCAACGATCCTCAGTCAAGCCCAGAAAGTCGACTGCCAAAAAGCACAAGAAAAAGGAATATGCAGCGGTCATAATGAATAAGCTGATAAAAATGTTGAATGGACGTAGCCGAATCTGTAAAAAAATATCCTCTAACGTAATCCCAATAAAATAAACAGCAACAATCTTTTTTGCAAAGCTAAACTCATTTGCATAAGGCATATCACACAGACCATCATTACCTTTTTGTGACGCTGCACCACAGGTCCCTTTGTCCCTTGTTATGAAGGAAGTGAGTGGGGGAAGGAATGGATATCACTCTCACTTTCCTTTCAATAGCATCCCTTCCTATTTCCTATTACCGCATCGGCATTTTTTTCTTCACTTGTCATAATATCATATTCATATCCTCCTACCCCGCTGTGCAGTGTGTACCATATTATGTGTGTTATGTGGGTATATGATAAGTGAGGAAGAGCTTCATTGTTACTCGTGAAGGAAAATAGAAAAATAAGTTGTTTGACAACTTCTTGTTTTGGGGATGGCCAGTTTCGAAAAAAAAAGATTTTAAAATGCATTTTGTACGAATATTAATTTTGCTCTGGCTCCGTTCTGACTTTGACATTTATGGCAAATATAGCGTGTGTGTGTGTGTAGTATGCGTCATGCGTATCAAAACAAATTTTCATTTTTTTCTCAAGAATGGATTTTTTATTATTATAAAAAACTGTTTATGTTATATATTCGCTGTACTATAATGATAGGGATATACGAAGGAAATGAGCAATCATCAAAGTGTACCTGCCATCACATCACATCATGCAATAGGTACTTGTTATGTTTTCCTTATAACTTGACTTGAATAGGTGCTTTCTGCTGACACGGAACGAGCTACACGCAATTAGCAAGCCATTTTATGATCTCTTCTCATCGCATCGTCATCATCAACATCAACATAATCAGTTTCCTTCGAGAATTCTGTTTCGAAATGAAGCGGATCTGCTGTAGTGTATACCTACCTATGTCTAATTACTTTCAGACGATGAGTTTACTTGACGAAGGGCAAAGACAAAGGTGATGATGGGGATGAGGGTGAAGAGCTTTACGGCTGGGATGGGAGTGAGCCCTTTTTTTGAAAGATGACCATTGACCGCCATGATTCATTCCTGATGATGATCATGCCTTGCCTTGATATTGAGAAGATAAGATCATAAGTCATGGGAGTAAGGGTGCATATTATGCACATATAATATACAGTTTAAAAATAAAGTTTAGTAAATTAGTAATTAACGTAAACATTTTTTTTTCAAAAAGAAAGGCGAGGGTCAGTCAGGATTTAGACGCGATTTCACTTTTTTTTTAACAAAAAGCTTTTTTAAAAAGTAATCTTGGCTGAAGTGAGGATTTTTTTCTTCGTTTTTTTGTGATGACCAGCTCATATATGCAATCTGGATTAAGATGATGATCATGACCACATTCCTCCACTTTTTCTACTACCAAACTAGCTGCCTTGACATGACATTGTAAGGGAGGATCGGATCAAGCTCATAAAAAAGTTCCCTCCAAAAACAAACACGTCTTAACTATTTAGGGTTGACATTTCCAAGGGAAAAAGTTACAAATTACAAGAAACTGTTGTAGAATAGTTTAAGACAAGGGCTCTCTTCCTTTGGAGGAGAAGCCAGAGGAGGATTACTATTACATACTTCGGAGGGAAAAAGGAGGAGGAGGTGGAGGGGAGGATAACGTTTAGAGCTGTTTCGGCCAACAAATCCCTGAGCTTTCTTTCCATCCTTTCCTATTTTCATTCCCAAACTGTATTTTTTGGTTTTGTGAACATTCCAAAACTGGAAGCCCTCCACTCATTCATTCATGGAAGCTTTGCTAAATCCTGGAGGAAAAATGTTCCACTCAGCAGCGCCCAGTCCGACAGTAAAGTAACAAGCTATGTATGAGAGTGTGGGAAAAAGTCAGCAAATCCAGTTCAGATTTTTTTTGGGGCTCTTTTTTGTTTATGGAGATTTTTCCAGGTGGATTGAGGCTACCTCTAGCGTGCACTAAACACGCATTTCCAGTGGAACGGCAACATTCAGCAGAAGCTGAATGATAATGATATGGTGCCATATGGACGGATTCCAAAGTTTTTTTTTTGGGAAAATGAGAATAATAATATGCTGGGATTGTATTATGCATGCCATGCCATGAAAATCATTTGCGGTTGGATGGGCCCCGGAATAAAATAAAGCAAAAAAATCAGATCATTACATAAACAGGCAGATGATAAGCTGTTATTATTGACTTATGACTGACTGATAAAATTCCTGATAAAAAAAAGACTGGACTCTCAATGGCCATATTTTCCTTACCTGAAAATAATTAGCTAAACTGAAATTGCTTCCGAATTAGCATAATAAGATAAAATTATTGCACACGTGCGCTTTATCGACAGAGCTCTCATTAAAATTCAAAGAAGCAATACAAATTTTATTATTGAATATATTTATATATGAGCCCATTGTTTTCTCCTCTCTATCCATCCAATTACCAATTATCCCCGTCCAGTCCATGAAGATAAAATTCCTGAGCTTTTTTTACTAACAAGACTGATATATGATTTTACAGAAATATGCTAAGCCACCTACACAGAAAGATTACGTCATGATTATCAATAGCATGTCATGTACCATCCTTTCCTTTTTTCTCACCACCATCAACCATCCGTTTTCGAACCCATCCATCCAACTATACGATACATATTATGATATGATATGAGCTTATCAATAAAATACATACCTAACCCCATGTGAATCTGAGACAAGTTTAAAGTGATAAAAAAGCAAAGCAAAAGAAGGAAGTCGCCACTAACCATGTCCACCATCCCCATCACTAAGGCCCGAAACTTGCAAGAAAATGCAAATATTTCTTATTTTGTCGCTACATATGTTGTTGCCAGGTCAGTTTAACACACGAAACCCGACGATTTCAAATATGTAAAATTTAAATTTTCAAAACTGCAAAAATTGCAAAAAATTGCAAAAATTGCAAAAAAAAAATTCTGAGCGCAAAAAATTGCAAAAAAAATATACTTTACGATTAAAAGCTGTTTTTACTCGTAATCTTA
>JAQIWX010000455.1:0-16787 GCA_034696785.1 Lepidocyrtus cyaneus | reverse complement strand
CGCGCATTTTTTTTATTCACTTTTACTTTTAACTACTCTTACTCTCATTTGCATATATCCTTGTCAACTTCTTGCCCGGTTCGTTTTCCAGTGCTTTCTGCTTTTTAAGATTTGTTGAAGTAAACCCTAATATGTCCTCTTGCTCTCAGCTAATTATTACTTTTGCTCTCAGGATGGGAAAAAATACAGAATACTCGTACTTCACCATTATCATTATTATCTTTCCAATTTTTCCAATTTTCCAATTTTTATAACACGTCATAAAGCATGCCAAAAGTGAAAACATTATTACCAAAAATTACTACTCATCATCATCATCATCACCATTTTCGCAGGTCAAGAATCCTATCTAATCTGATCTGATTGATGAATGGATACATCAAAACTTTATTAAAATGGGTGATTATTTTCTTAGCTTGAAGCTAGTTATTTACTATCAAGGATGGATATATTTTAACTAATCGAAAAAAAAATACCAGAAAGATTACACAACAATGCATACCGAGAATTCGTGTTTTGGGTTAAAAAAAAGCCCAACATTTAGAATGAGACCTGCAGTTTTCTTGAAAGGAAAAAGATGCAAAAAGTGATTCTGTCCATTCCAGTTTTTTTTCTTCATACTTTTGAGATTCCAATCAAAGTGCGTACACCTACCTAGTTTACTTTTCTCAAGATAAGATAAGAAGCTCAATGCTAACAATGGGAATCGACTGGGCATGGATTTTCCCATAAATCCTTCCTACATTTTTAAAATGTACCACTACAATACAGTTTTTTGCTTTGGTATTAAATGTGTGTAGGACTAATCGTAAGATTTATAGATGAGTTGGTTGGTCGCAAAAGGAAAGGAAACAACCAGTCATTCACTTTTTCTCGTCGACAGTCAAAATTCATTTTTCGATGATGGGCTCATAGCTCACTTGAAAAATGAAGCATGCTTTTTTTTACAAGGGACAGTGCTCCTATGCTCACAACTTGCTTTTTTTGGTAAACTGTTTCGTGCTCGCATCCATTATTATTTTGTAAATGTGTGGTTGTCACTCAATCAATTCAGTTGTTACTTTTTAGTATAAAGTATCAATTAATACAGGCAATGTAGTCTCACTTGACTTTTTAACAAGTAAATGGAATATCCCAAAGGCCGCGCTTAAAACATTGATCACGCGCTAAACATTTTTGAGTATAAGTTAATAATTGACAATCTACGTAGTCTACTCCATATGGCCACTGTACAGCTCATTTACAAACTATTACAAATCTCGAAACAGGGAATTACTACTGCTGCTCCCACCACCAGAAATGCTACTCGTTTCGGGAAACTGGGAGCGTTTGCATATGTACAAGATCCCTGAACACTCATCGCAACTTTTACACTTCAATACTTCATCGTCCTCTAGCTCATAACGAGCGAGGGTAATCAAGCTAGAATCTTTCTTCGTACAGGCTGGGCAGTAGACAGTTGGATAGAATTCCAAGACCTTCCTGGTGATCTCGCTTGAAGATTTTACCATGTTACAAATTAGCTGGTCAATGTCTGGTAGCTTCAATTCATTTGTCGCAGTTGCGTTGTGAGAGGTTCCCGATGTGCTGCTTACACCGTCGTCCACCTCTTCCTTTATGGCGGTCACGGTTATGCCATTGCTGTCTCCTTCATCTGTCCGTTTCCTCTTGCGGCTCTCATTCCTTGGCAGATGGTCGTGAATTAGTTGGATTGGAGCGGGCTACAAAAAAAAATATTATTATTATTATTATTGGCAGTGTTAAAATTCTTATGTAGGCCGATGGCTGCTCATGTCACACAGCTTACGTTTTTCGTGTTGTTCCTAAATTTGACAGCTGGGTTGAGGTAGTTCTGCACAACATGTTTGGCACATGCCTCAGCCTCGGCAGAAGAACACCGCTTACACACCACTGTCACCAACGGGGAGAATGTGTGGATGGTTCTCTCCAAACCCTTTGCCTTCAGCAGCTGGAGAAATGCAAAGTCGAGTGTGAGGAAGTCTGCATCCATCCGCCCAGTCTGTAGCGTGCCCCCATCCTGGGCAACCCCATAAATTGCATGCCAATCTTTCTGGTTTTGGCTTTCTTCCGGTGACCGAGCCCTGATGATTTTCACTCCCAGATTGGCCATCACTATCTGAAGGGAGTCTGTAGTTTGGAAATCGTAAAAATAAAAGGGACAATCTAGTAATATATACAGAAACACTAAACTAATATGGTGTTATACATACAGCAATAGAAAAATAAAAACAACATGGCCTTACCAAACAGGTCCTTTCTCTCTTTGTCCGTTGAAAATGCGTCCCGGATTAGCGCGTGAAGTAAAGGTTGCCCGCTCAACGGAAGTGAAGAATCCAGTGTTCTCATTTTGTAACACCCCATCACTTTGCCGGCTTCATCTTGGTCGGGCTGTGTCCTTTTGGATGCTACATCCAGCAAGCGCCAGTACCGCACAGACTTCATTCTACTCGTTGGAAAATGCATCATTATGTATGGGAATATCGCACGGTTTGCAATTTCAATCAGTTGGCTCGTGTCCAGTTCCGCTTCGTTGGTCCAATTTTTGAGGACCGTGACAGATTTGGAGTTCACTTGTCCCTCCAGCCCATCCCTGACGGCATCCAATGAACCAAAGGCCAGTTTGTAAGTGCCCATGTAGATCTCTTTTTTCTTGAAAATATCTTCCAGGAACATGATGTCAAAAATGTAATCGCGGTCTTCTGCCGTCACAAACGGTGGTAACGATTCGTTTTTTTCCAAGAAGATGAACCTTGGTCTTGGTGCAATGGCAATATTCTCTTCTGACAACTTTCGCGGATCCGTTGCCCCTAGCTATAGAGCAGATCCCATGTAGTAGTCAGCCCTATCATGGCGATTGTCAATGATTACGGCGACGTCTTTGAATGGCCTGTTTGTTTCCCACGAACTCTCAGTTTTTCGTGTCCTATGGGTAAGGCTATTGTCTTCACATTTGTGCTTCTTTTTATCTGATACGCATGTGGCTGTTATCATAATGTCTTGATGGACTTCCGGGCCCACAAAGTTTGGCGCGATGATGTAGTCGGCGTGAGCTTCGTTTGGTGCAATCCGGTTCTTGTTTAAACGCAACCTCCCCGTCATAATCTTTTTAATTTCCACATGCAATGCATCGTCCAGCCAATACCTTGTTGGACATTCACCTTCTCTACCGACTGCAGGGCCTGTAATCACGGAGGGGGCGGGTGGGACGGTAAAGGTTGGAGCTTTCTGGCTATGCCATCCCATTTTCCATAAATCGACGACTTTGATGACCAGCATGTCGTCCATCCTGATCTTCAACAAGTCATCTTCCTGTAGTTTATATCCGGAATCCCAGATCAGGATCCTAGCTGTTGGCAGATCCTTATCCCCAGTGTGATATGTGCCGCCCATTGTTTCCATTTTCTTGATGACCTCCTTCGCCGTATCCGTACTTACAGCTTTTACAGTATAGTAAATGCCAGTAAATGTCTTCATGGAAAACACCATTGCGCGGATTTGTGGCCCGGTGTCCTCTTCATTGTTTTCAACTTTGACGAGCATCTCTTTAATACGATCCATAAACTTTTCATTCAGCGGGTGTCTGTACTTTGCAAGCGTTTCAAAATGACGCAACAGATCGCGGCTATTAAACTTCTGCTTTATCGGAGATCGGAAGACCCGTCTGACGGTCAACTGCATTTCCTTGGTAACATTTTTCGCCTCGACTAACTTCCCGTTTGCCTTGCTGATCAAAATTGACGAGTCGATATCTGACACATTTGGATCCAGCTCAACTGACCAGCCATCTAGAATATTGCTGACGAGGTGGCAGTTGTTCCAATTGAAACGATAAGTGTCGTCTTCTTGTGCGATCCGCCCCAATGCGTACCAAGAGATTAGCTTTAAATTCGAGAACTTGTGGAGTTGCCGACCTGGTCTGTTGCTGATTTTTTCCGGTGGTGTCACGACGAAGAATGGAGTGTCCGGGTTCGTTGATACATGGGTCATAGCTGCTTTGTAGGTGTCGAATTGCATCATCAACTTGTCAAATCTGCGTTTGGCATCCTATATATAAGAAATAAGCACACGTTGTCAATTGCAATAATTTATCCAACTGCCAATTGTTATTAAAATGTATAAAATATTATAGAAGCTTTCGGCTATTATTACAGTGATGCTCTGTTGAATGATCACATCGTCAGTTACGGAATCAACAGAATGGAGGATCCATCCCCCGTTGACTCCAAATTGTATGAGTTCTGTTGGTCCAAGAAGATCCTTTGGAAACATCATCCTGTCCGAGTCCATTCGTGGTATTTACGTTGTGACTTGTGACAGTCCAGGTTTACATTTGAAACAACAATTAAAAATGTGCAATGTGTGTGTGTGGCCAAGGCAAATGTAAAAGTTTGACTGACTGGGACGATGGAAACAGTGTTGAGTGGTATTGACTCGGTATTTTTTTTTAGAGAAGAGTGATTTTCACAAAAGTTTACACAAGTGGGATAGGGTAGTCAGATGGGATCTATCTTCTTCAGTTACTCATACTCTTATTCCAAAACACATCTCTTCTTCATTATACGCTCTCTATTCTCTACTATGCTCCCTCTCTCACTACCCTACCAAACCAAGCCAACCACCAGCTACCAAGCATGCATATTATTATGGAGAAACCTGAACTGACTTGACTTGACTCGGGATGGAATGGGTACGAGTCACTACGAGTAGTCAGGAGCAATACAATTCTTATCCTCTCTTCTCTGTTTGTAGCGCATGGCATATTATGACAGTCATTCTTCAATGTTTACATTTTCTTCGAAGCAGCCCGCTATTATAAACATTCATACATTTTTTTCTTTGTTGATAATGTTCAAGCATGTGATGAATTTCTCCTGCCAATTTAGCTGTGCTCACCACCACCCCCAAAGTCGACTTGCAGTGTTCAATTGTTTTTTACCAGCGCTTTCTAAATGACTGTGTTTCTTTATATATTTCAACTTAACTGCTAGATTTGTAAAATGCAGTCTTGGCAATCCTAATTAATGTGCCGTCTTGAATATATTATGTTGTTGTTGAAATGAAATTGGAATGTGTTGTTTCTGTTGTTGTGACGGAGGCCTTGATCTCAATTTTCATGAAAATAGTCTGGAGCTTTCAAAATTAAAATAGCTAATATGTACGATGATACGGATCGTTTTGTAGCTACTGTACTGTTAAGAGTTATTAAAGTTAAACCTTAAAATCACATATGAAAAAAACTTTCTACGGTCAAAGTTTCTAAAAATTTGTGTACAGGTAGATTTTGAGGCGTAGATGCAGAGATTGTAGACGCCGAGATCAGGTGTTTTTTTTTAACTTTTACTGAAGATCATGCAAAACTGTTAAAATCTTTCAAGAAGAACATGATGTTTACCACCATCACATAATTATGATTATGAACTGCTACTGCTGCATAACAAGTGATATGAAAGGAATGCATGCAAAACTGCAATTACCTACACAGTTAATCTAAAAGCAAATCCTGAAGAAAAAAACACTCTTTCTCTGGAAGAAAGGACTATCAGTCGCAAAGCAGATGCGAGATTAA
The DNA here is from genome assembly GCA_034696785.1 of Lepidocyrtus cyaneus. NCBI lineage: Eukaryota > Metazoa > Arthropoda > Collembola > Entomobryomorpha > Entomobryidae > Lepidocyrtus > Lepidocyrtus cyaneus. The sequence continues at coordinate 11,200 of JAQIWX010000455.1, read as the reverse complement.
ATTAGTTTATGAGATCCTGTATGAAACTTTGCGGATGTTCCAAAACATAAAATGTTCAGCTCAGCTTATCTTTGACCTCACCTTCACCTTCTATACAACTCAACTTGATTCACATAGCTGAAAAACTGGATGAGACTCGCCATTTTTTTAAAAATTATCATATATTTTTTTTATCAGTCTCACAGCTCACTCGCTCTTTCTTTGCTGTGTGTCTAACTGGGACACGGCAGACTAGAAGACATCACAATATTTTGACGTCAATCATGAAACCTTTTTTAATCTGCCGAGATAACTTGCAAATTTAAGTGGATATCTTATCGATAATCTTCCAAGTGGCTAATTCTTTTTACGAAGAAAAAGGGATTAATTATGGATGGGATATTGCATAAAAGTATTTCCTTTTTTTTATTAATACATTGAATAAAAAACACAATGTTTGGATTTTATCGAGCACATTCTCACAGTTGTTGCAGTCACAGCGTTGAGTGTTGAGTGCAAACTCTCCTGTCTTTCAGTTTATAATAGAAAATTTCAGAAATGAGTTTGTAGAGCACTTGAGTCCATGCAAATAAGCTGATGGTTTTTTTAAACATTATCATTGCGACGGGGAGTAGAGCAAGAGCACATTTTGTTTACAAAAAAAGTTATCTGGTTTACTGTTTTTTAAACATTTTTTCCCGAAGGAGTGAAATGGTTAAACGACCATAAATTATAACGACCAACTTGAACAATGATATCCAAAATCAGCGTCATCTTGCTGCTTCTCGTACTGGCTATTATTTTGCCAATAGAAGCTCATCCAACGCTTCAGCAAAACAGCAGTGGCTCGGTCGAGTCTTCGAGACATGAACAGTCCGTGATTAAGTTTTTAGCACGTATTCTCAAACTGATATACCGAAATACTGCCATTTTTTTTAAAGTTTAAAATAAAATACTTTTATTTATTTTCTCATACGAATAAAGCGATGGTCCCGTATCACTTCCAAGAAGAGCTCGATCCTGTCCGAGAAGGTGTTTTTATGACAGGGTGTCCAGCAACTGCAGACCCATTTGGCCAAATGGAACCTGCTAGCTTGTTAAAAAATATTAAAAAAAAAATATATTCTATTCGCAACCCTACTTAATGGATACTTAAATCAAATGAAAAAATTAAAGTTGCGTAACGCCAAATCCGTAAAACTGCTGTTACTATTTTATAGTCAAGGTGAATAAATACGTACTGACTTTAGTTTTAATTTAACATTTCAAAATATGGCGTCCTTTTTACGAATTCTACTGGACATATCAGTAAAATGGCTCCAGTATAACTTCATCCTGCTAAGCCATTTCCTGCTGATAGTGATACTGCTGCTGTGTTTGAAATCCATATCTCAAAGAGGGAGAGGGGAAGAAGGGAAAAGTGTTGATCCGGTATTTTCCATTGGTTTAGGAGAGACCAGAACCACTGATGCCGACAAGACTAAGGAGGAGGAGGAGGCAGCGATAATCGTGGACTATATTAGGAACAATCATCTCCTCCCATATAATCCTAATCTGCCGACAAACTACTCCGGGAGTAGGAAAAGCCTTGGGAGGAGTTCCTCAAAAAGAAATGGAAGCAGACAATGTCCAAACTCGTTATGAACCGGCTGAACAGTAAGGTCAGGGGCAATTTGAAACATTTTTATCTAAAAAAATAATAAAAAAATACAACTAATTTAAATTAAAGTAAATTATCAATTATGTAGAGGAATGGCTTCTTTGTGGAGTGCCGTGCCTTGGACGGTGTCTTCATTTCGAATAGCCTCCTCCTCGAAAGATTTTACGGTTGGAGTGGCCTCCTCGTGGAGGCGGATCCGCTGACCATGCTCATTGTGGCGGTGAACCGGACGGAGATCGACTACTTCAGTTTGGATGTGGAGTGGGTGGAGCTGGACATTCTGAAGACGATCCCATTTGACAGGATGCGTATCAAGGTAAAAGAAATCAATTAAATTAATTAATGCCACTAAAATTGCTTGCAATATTTATTTAAACTAACTAGCTAATTTGTATTTTTTTAATGCAGTTAATTAGCGTGGAAGTACGTCCCGGGAACAAGGAGACAATCCATACCTTTTTGAAAACTCTGGGCTATGTGAGAAGCAAGGAAATCAAAGAATCCACTGACTTCATCCATGATGACCTTTACGAGCTCCAATCTGATTAAAATGAGGAACTAACGAAACTATGTGTGTAAAACCTAAATATATAAATTTTGATCCATCATTTATTGATTTTTCTGCCGGTCCGTTAAATTATATTCTATTTTTATTTATTTTTTAAACGGGACATGGACAGGATAGATAATAAAATCGGCAATGCAGTTATTTAACAATTCAAAATCAAAAATCAACAATTACAATTGTTGGACCAATTAAATATTGCATATTATGTAACGCGTTATGGGATGCCGGGAATGTGAGAAATTGATTTATATAATTTTTTTAAGTCAAAATATTTATTTTTGTAATATGTTTTTATTTTATTACAAATGACTTGATTGATTAAATATCCAGAGTAAAAATTGGGAACGTTATTATCGTGTATGTGGCGATATGTCCGAACATCTAAACAACGGAAGTTGAATATTTCAATATACTTTTTTTATGAATATGTGTTGTGTAAGTTGGATTTTTACTCACAGTCCCAACTTGGCTATACGAGATGGTGAAGAATTTGCAGGACAACCCAAGCCCATCCGACTCCACCTCATTCATGAATGGCAGGAGCTTGAACTGTTCCTCGGGGTTGATCACGAGCCCTTCGGAACGGTGAAAGGTATTTGCATATGACTTCATTGTTGTCTCAATCTAAAAAAAAGGTCGTAAAAAATATAATTACCTAGTTGATGATGACCCATTAAAACAATTCGTCAAATTGAATGAGGCATACATCAAAGTGAAGTCTTGCAACGATCGATCAAATTGTCGTCGAATATGCAAAGTAGGTCAAAGCCGAGTAAAATGTCTCCAGCCCAATTTTTAACGACAGGAATTTGCAGAGCTGGGATGAGAAGAAGGAGACGATCATCATGTAGACGAGGAACATTTGGGTTTCCAACAGGTAGTTAGCCCACACGAAAATATCCTTCATGTTGGAATACATCCACGCAACCTAATCAATGAATCATTTAGAATAGCTCTTATCATGCAAATTAATGTGAATTTGCATACATTTGCATAAACATCTTGAAATTTTGCGAAAACAATATATCTTATTTTTATCTTGCCGATCGGAACTGTATTCCAGGCCGCTGTATTTCCAATCTGTAAACTTTGGAGACTTGATCCAACGTCATGATGATGGCCAGAAGGATGATGTACTGGAGCAAATTGTTTTTTTTTTACAAATCAGCAGGATCACTGCCATCACGTATCGAGCCACTAAATAAATGACAGACTCTGGATCTGGATGATCCCATTCCGGGGTAATTTGAAACAAGTTTAGAGTGAGCTTCATGTACGCTTCCGATTCTTCCAGGTACTTCCACCAGCCATGGAACAAATCCCGTGCGAACGCAGATCCAAATAATAATCCAAAGAGAAGTAGCCACTGTAAAATTTTGGAGTAAAGTTTGCGATAATCTGAATAAAAATGCCAATGGATTTATTTTTTTTTATTTTTTATTTCTTTTTGCGAAAAGTTACTGCGAGCTAACCTTATTGTGATTTGCGCAAGACATGAATGGATGCGTCAGGTTGACCAATGTAAGCAGTTCATGTTTCCGGAACCAGACAAAGTACATCAAGTTGAGGATAAGCGAAACTGCAACTCTTTGATCCACTTGTAAGCACGGAGCAAACAGAAGAGATGTCCTAGCCCACAGAATATCCGAAAACGGCAAAAAAAATAATGTTTAAAAAATAAACACTTTTTTGGCAAACTTGACAACTAATACTTCGTAGTATTTATTTGTGTATAAAGAAACAAGTTATGTTTGTTTTACCCGCTGAAAATACGAGCTCCGGATTTCATACGAATTTTTCTCCCCATTCCATGTAAAATGGAAGGGGGTGAGATTTGGGAAACTGTATATCCGGATTAAACTAGGAATGTATGAGAACTTTCTCTGATTTTGGAGAACATTTGGACTGCCCCTGCCCATCTTGACCTTATCCTGTTGGCTCTGTCGTCTGTGAGCGGTTGACTAAAAAAATCAGTTTTTTTTGTGGGAGAAGAATAAGAGTTAATAAATTAATAATACTAAATGGGTTCGATTTTAATTTGACATTTTTTTTTTGACGAAACATTTTTGAATATTTTACAAATAACTACACAAGCTTATTGACTACTCCCATGTTGAGCCAATTAGATAGGGTCATTAAAAGTTATACAAATATTCAACATAATTTTACAGCTTGTTTATTTAATTACGATTTGTTTTTATTTTTAGAGGATTAAAATGTTCCTTGTCCAAATTGGATATAAATTATAATCGTAACATAAAAACTCAAATAGCTAGGAAGGGTTTTTACAGCAGGTTGGCTACATTTTCTCCTGGTGCCTTTTAGTAGAACAAGAGGAAACATGTGATCAGTGATCACCAATTCGAGCATCCATCCAATTCAAATCTTACCTTGGATGATAAATTGCGTAATCCCATTATTTGCCATTTCGTTTATCATCAATATTATATATTTTGTTATTGCATGTTATGTTACGTTACTTTTTTTTAAAATTCTCTTCTCTTTTTTGAAGAACAGTTCAAGGATCAAGCTCGACGATACCGGATAACAACATGCCATAAAATCATTTTACCCTCGATTTAGATCAGAAACGAGAATATTTTGCTCGCATCCAGCAGGCAAGAGGCAAGCTGTCCTTCCTTCTAAATTTTTGGGTTACGTTGTTACGTAACGTAATTGCTCATGCGACGAAGACAAACGAAAGTAGACAAAGACGTATCAAATTTTCATAGCCATAATATGCAAAATATTTCGGCAGCATAACAGCAGTACACATATAATAGCAAAAGAGACAATATATTTAAAGGATATGGCGGATGTCTGCAAAAACGTTTTGTCAACGTGATTTTTTCCCGACAAAAAATGCACCTTGTATCCATCATCTCATCTCATCTCGCTTTCGTCTGGTCTGGTTACAGAAGAGCAATCACTGCTTTCTGAAAGAATCACATCGCTATCTTTCACGAAGTACTACAAAAAAGTTTTAAAAAAATATATATAATTAAATTTCAAATTCTAATGTGGTGGTATTCGGAAAAAGGTTGTGTTAAAAATTACAAGTTATATAGTAATTAGCGTATCCATCCGTTAAAAATTTAAGAGTTTTATAAAATCGGAAAAAAAAATAAATCTTACAACTAAAACAACTGTTTGAGATATTTGCTTAGCAGGATGGATCGAGTTATTATTGAGTGGCAGCTAACACAGTTTGCAAACGCAGTAAGCCCTTGCAAAAAATACTGGGGGGAGGGAAAGATTACAGTTCAACGGGTATAATTGTGTTTTTTTGTAAAGAAAAATCAGGACGAATTTAGTAAGGTTAAATAAGCACTGCTGTTAATTTAGCCTAAATAACTCTTTAATTTTAATTTAATTGCTGCAGATTGTGGACTGCTTGAAGCAAGATCCGGGCAACGGGGGCTACGACATCTGCTGGATGCTTTACGGAGGGAGTGTTGGCAAAGGGACGGCCTTGCGGGAGTCGGACTTCGACGTCATCCTATTCATCAATCACCATCGGCCGCCCCTCGAAGACTGCATCATCCATTTTGAGGATGTTCTCAAGCGAAACCAGCACCGGCTGCAAATCGAAGGGTTTACAGCAATTCCCATGTCACTCCAACTGACGATCATCAGGTGCGACATGAATCTGGACTTGGTCCCGGCAGCAAACTATCTGGAGAGGGCTCCATTTGGTTTGAGGCAGCGGGATCGGGTTGTGGAGCAGCATCGAAGGGCCCTCCAAGCCTTGAGGAATGAGAGGAATCCGAAGAAAGCCCATCCCAAGTATAGCACCAGCTTGTCCGGATATCATGCAGCGGCAGTTGATGAGGGATCTGGGGGAGTTTGCGAAACAGGCTGTGCGCCTTGCTAAATTCTGGTAACAAAAAAAAATAATTAAAAAATATCGATGCCAATAACTTTTTTTAATTAAACCGGGAATAATTTTTTTAAAGGTGCCGATAATTTGCATATTATCTAGGTTCAAGATTGTTTTTTGTTAAATTTTTTTGTTGGTGCGAAGCATTTAAAGTTATAATATTCTTCGTAATGATCAGTTTTTTTCAATCCTTTCGTTTGTTGATTTTACGTCAAAGAGAGTGTGTGTGTTGTATCCAGTTTTATACATGCCTATTATTATTTTTATGCCTCTACATTATATAAGACGGATTAAAATGTTGAATCTCTTGAAATAATAACATGATATGTTAATATATAATTGTACTCCCACTGCAAAGAAACAGAAAGGCAGAAGTAGTTTCAAAGAAACTTTAGACAAAAAATTGTCAAATCCAAGTGCCTTACTCAAGTTTAGTTATTATCTGACTAGGTATATAACAAACAAGCAATACCACCGCAAATCAAACTGGAGCACGTGTAACACATATAAACATAAAACGAAGATATCTATCTTTTGCTTGTCTCAGGTGCAAAATACAAATAGGCTATTTCCTTCAATATACTATATATATATTTTTTTTAAATCAGTCTAAAGGCTATTACTGTGTGTGTGTGTGTGTGCACAACAGTAAGTAATGGTTTATCACGAGCACAGGCTTATTGACAAAATATTGACTAACTGGTTAAAATTAATGCAAGTGCTGTACCTGTAAATTTTGCCATGTGACTTGGCATGTGGGGCATTTTTTCAGATATCATTTTGTATTATTATGTTAAAACAACCTGCAGTCGCTATAATAACAATGGACATATCTAATAATACCAAACTAAGCGTACTTTTATCCATACAATGAAAGGCATATCCTTGATGTGTAATGGGGTCGTATTGTTCCATGCGTTCACACTATACCAATGAAAAGGGAAATGTTTTGCTTTAACCCTTTTCAGTAGAAATTTGCCGTCCTTGTCCTAGTTTTATAGACTCAGGGCACATGTATTATTACACTCTTCCTTTCCCATTGTTGGTGAAATATCACACACATTTGGTTTTCTGCATTTTGTTTGTTGGCTTGCTAGCTAGAGGCAGGTAGTCGTAGTCGCGTCCTGGAAGAAAGCGTGTCCATTTATTATCTACTAATAGTATAAGTTGATAACGAATCCAACCGGAGAATGACGGATAATTCCTCCGAGGCAGATGGTCAACAGTGGGGACGCATCGTGAATCAGTACCCCTGGCTGTTGCAGTTTCAAATGGATCTAAGGACCACGATGGAGAAGACAAAAGTGACCGCCGTGGACGTTTGCAGGATGGTAACCTTCCTGGAGAGGTAAGAATAGTTGATTTTGTAATTGGTCGATCAGCCAGCAGTGTTTTTGTTTTCGGTCTAACCTTTCAAATAAAACCAAATTGTTTACAGGAACGTTAGTCCTGAGGTTTCTTTATTGAAGAGCATGCCAAACCGAGCTACGAGGTTTCTCGGCGAGGTTAAAAGGTGTGTGGTTATGGTCAAAATGAGTGGCCACTTGATCGAGTCGGAGATGGAGCTTCGACTTTTTCCAACATATGGACTACTGATGACCCATTTCGTAAACATCACATTTTCATCATCTCAACAGACGTAAGACGGTTTTCAATCAACTGAAAAATCAGACTAAGCTAGTTTGGTTGTATAATGCAGGTTTAAATGTTTTATTTTCTGACACTACATAGGAAGCTGGGGGCTCAACAAATGGCACAAGATTTGTACCACTTCCTAAAGTTGGTATTCCAGGGGAGCAATGGATTCATTCTGGACGTTGTCCTGTGCTCGATAATTGATGAGCATGCATTTAGCAAGCATGCCTTTGGATTTCAGCTGCTTGCCTGTATCGTGCAGGACTGGGAGTACTTTTCTGGCTCATATCCCACGTTGCTGAAATACTATGCAATTTCGGCCCTTCTATCCACGACCTGTCCATGTGGAGAGAGTTTCGTCGCCAGCGCATTACCTCCAACAGTTGACAAGAAATTTCTCAACTTCTTGGTCGATACGCTAAACATCCAGTTTGCGGGTGGGTCGGACACATCGATTGTAACCCCGGCCCTTGTTTCTGGAGCAATTAAGGTCCCACAGGTGAAGAGCATGTCTCGGGAAGGACTTTTTATTGTATCAACACGAACACTTTCTCCTGCCACCATGGTCGATGACATCAAAAGGGAGACATTGGTAAAGACTCCTCCAATTCCGCGTCGTTCTCGTCTCGAAACCTCTTCGTCATCCACGGGTAACGCTGCGGGTGTGGATACACGACCCAATTTAAAACGGAAATGTGCTCATGCCGAACCCGGCAGCTCATCAAATCTGGAAAGTTCAATCTTGGACGACTTACATCAAATGCAGAGGAAAGAGAAAATATACTTTTCCAACTACGGCATACTGACAAAGTCACTGGATTTAGAGTCGAGTTCTGTTGAAGACTGGCCACTCGTATCGAGCGATGAGGAGGCTGATACTGGGAACACTGACCCATTGGTAGACTTTGGGGCTACGGATGACAGCGACTCTGATTGAGAGGGCACCCTTGTTAAAAAACACCAAGCAACGTGAACCGGAATCCGGAATCTAATTGAGCGGATGTAGAATAAGATGTTTAAGTTTAATGATGTCGATGACGATGATGATGTGTAGACGACAATGTAATGTGTCCAGTTTAACACTCAATTTTTTTTCTAATACGTACATGCTATGACGATTGTATACATTCATTAATTTTATATTAAAAAATCATTGAAAAATAACCAACTGATTGTATGTAAAAGCTTCATATTATTATGCATACCTCTGCTTTCAAATATGACATTTTGAATTCATAGAAAAAATGTTCCCTTCTTCTTTCTCCTCTTTCTTCTCAACTCATTTCGCTTTTTTTATATACATTTCTCATTTTATTTTTCCTGAATGGAAGTTTTGAATTGATAATTTAATTTCTTCGTTTTGCATAAAATATTCAAGCCAAGATGGAAGAGGGAAGGAGAAACATGGACTATTAATAATGCAGGCTAATATTTGCAGGGCGCGGAATAGCAACTTTCTTTTTTGATTACATGTTGAATGGCCCTCATTCAGGAATAAAACGTTTAGGAATATGCATAGGCCCTCTCCAGAAAAGTTGCTCCAAAAATGTTTTGAAGAAGAAAAAAAAACAGTCCAAGCTTGGGAGAGTCAGTACCGAGTACAAAGAGGTACACACGCATGTTACGCATTTTTTTTTACCAGAAGAAAAACCAACAAGATAAAAAGCGACCTTTTTCTCTGAAGTAAACCGCAACGGGCTTTTCCTATCTTTCGTCCGTAGTTATCAACATCAAATCAACATCCAACGTGTTTCTCAATGGGGTAGGATGTTAGTTTCAATGTGTCAAAACCCCATTAATGTTTTAACAGCAGCCTTCACATATGTGTTTTCAATATAACTAACAGCCATTCACTCATTAAAATAGCCAACAAGCCATGTATTCAAGATCCACGAGGGATGCCATTCCGATAAGATTCGGTCGGATTGAAACACCGTTATCACCAAAGTACGATAGGACGGCAACGGATACTTCCGAGGAAGGATATTCCGATGTATGATTTGACTTTTATAATTATTAAACAAAGGTTCATATTATACATTGTGTGGGACTAAAATAACTGATGATGACAATTAGTTATTATTAGTATTAGTAATAAGTAACATATTATTTCTTATATAGGACTCCTTTTGCCAGGATGATGACGAGGTGGAGCATTCTAATGTTGGTGTGTACACTCAGGCCATGAATAGAGCGAAAATCGAAATAGCAGCTGGATCATCCAGTAGACACCGGTACCAGACTCGTCGTGCGAAGAAAGTTGAAGCTTTATCCAAGAGTAAAACCACTACTAGTCAACCAAAAAAACGACGCAGGATCATCGCCATGTATAGTAGTAGTAGTAGTGATGAAAAAAAGAAATGTGATGGGTGATGATGTATAATTAGGGGTTGTGTACACGTCACAAGCACTTTATGTCAAGGATCAGTCAGACAGAAGAATATTGTAATATTTATCTAATTTTGAACTAACCCGTTACATACTGCAAAGTTATACGGAAGCTGTCCGAAAATCTAGTAGTTAAAAAGCTTATGATGTCCTCATTTGATTTTATGTACGGAAGATAAGCACATGGACTATAATATGTATATAAATTTATAAGGTATATAAGTTTAATAAATTTTTTATCCAATCGCAACTTTAAGAACATGCAAACAAGTCACACCAACAACGTAAGGACATTTCAATGTAGTAGTACCATTTAATTAAAAGTATCACTTTAAAAATCCTTTTAAAAGTTTAAACATTGTCCAGTCAATCAAAGCTAACATACAAGTACAAGCCTCTGGATCTGTAGCTTCATATTAAATATGTGGAAAACGATTTAATAAATACAATTTAGGCACTTGCTATTTGTTACGACTAAGAGGTAACTAAGAGGAGTACATTTAATCATTACTCAGCGATCACAAAATCATGAAGATTGACTTCATACTCCATACCTTCCTCCACACAGAAAGCATCAGATAGGCATAGAATCTTCTTCCCTTTTGCGGCTTCCAATTTACTAATTTTTTCTGGCATTGTGGAATGGCTGGACTTCCAAATGCAACGATACCAGCTGCGCTCTTCCTCATTGATGATGTCCAGCAGGAAGTAGGGAGGGCCATCCAATCGCTCCAAACCTGTGTGATCGGATGTGAGTGAATCATAAAAATTCATAAATATCACAGAATAATGAGAGGAGTACAGAAAAATTTTGTGTTGTGTCATGCTGCTTGCCTGCCACCGAAGGTAATGTCTGATCATCCACTACAGCCGGCATCAAATACGGATCGGAAAACCCTTTGTACGACTCTGTGATTTCCTTGACCATGTCTCGGCATCTCTGCGGTCGGAACACTGGAAAGATGTCAATAAAGTGTCAACGACTCAGCCTACATACTAATTACTATTAATATTGTAAATTGTCTAGCCTATTTAGGAAAGTACCGTCGCGACCGATGGGAGGAAGTTTCCTGACGAAAGAGTACCATGT
>JAQIWX010000454.1:0-16795 GCA_034696785.1 Lepidocyrtus cyaneus | reverse complement strand
TCCAACATTCCTCCACTTCTCCAAACACAATTTTTTCAACTATTTTAGTCATTTCTTACCCCGACCACTTGCATAAACGTGGTTATTCATATTGCTACAAAGGAATTCCTTGTTTTATTCTTAGAGAAAGTCCCAAGACCAAAATCTCATGTGTTTTCCCGACAGTCCAGTCCGTATAAAATAACTAACTCTGCACATACGTTGTATGTACTTTGTACTTCAGTCAGTCGGTCAGACAAGGAGGGAACAGGGAAGCGGATGTACTTTTTAGGATTACTTTTTTTCTTATTTGAAATCAGCGAACCGCTAAAGAGAAAGTACACAATGTAGAAACAACAAAAGAAACTCCATTGTCCTTATCTGGGACCACCATACCTCCCAAACACCAATTTAATTCCCTTGCCTGTTGCTGTATCCTTCTTTTTTTGTTAGAAAAAGTTCGTTAATTTCGTCTCCCACGCCCTTCCGAAATCAAATAATTAAATGGAGAGATAACTCCCATTAATTTTCCCTTTTAATTGCAGAATGGGAACACTTTTCGACAGAATGCTAACATGAAGCAGTTTGTGTTAATGGACTTGTATTTTTATTTTCACAACTAACAGTTCTGTTAGAGTCTGAAATAACTTGTGTAGAAACCGATATTTAATGAACCAATGAAATCAATTAAACTAATAGCTTCGTATTTATAACAATTAAAAGCACTTGTATTAATATAAATTGCACATAGTACAGTTAGTCATTTAGTTTGACAACATTACAAAACAAAAACAAAATTAAAATTACGGAAACATGTTCACGTACGTTCACACAGTTGATTTCGTCGAATCATCTCAATCTCACCGCAATCCAGCCAACAACATTAAAAAGACACAACTTAACTGCTGAACGTACACCAACAATTTAAAATTTGACAAAACCGTAAACAGTTCCAGCTTTTGGACCATGTTAGCAGCCTAACCATCAGACAACAATCATACAAATGAATCACAGACGTTCAATATGCAAATATTCCACAGACATGTTCAGACCAGGCAGACTGACTCCCTATTAATTTAATATATCATTTTCCATTGTTTGTGTTTTTGCAGCTGCAGCAGCTTGCTGTACGCTGTACGTTTAACAATCATAACAACAATGACGTTTAGTTCTTGTTGTTTGGTTTTTTAACGGAAGTGCTCTCTGACTGAAAGAAAAAAGTACCTGTTTCATTGAAATGGAAAATTGTCAGAGATTGTATTTAGAGAACAGAACAACCCAATCCTTTCATAACCTTTTACTTTTACCTTGAATGCATTGCATTTGTAAAACCTAATTTGAGAAATTTGAAACCATATTGGTACTTACGTTGATGATGATATTATGTAAAGTCACTTTCACCATTTTCATGTGACTGGAACTCAAATTTGTATGCATGCTAAATTACAATTCACCGCATTACATTACAGGTTACTCACATATCATCTACCCAAAGGATCCATTAAGTTCTTATGGAGTAAGATGACATAAGTACATAAGGACATAAGTATCGGTCTTTCATCGTTTGCGCTAATTCCCCTTGGATGCATTATGGGAAAAGGTAATTGGCTCGAAGGACGCATTTGATTTGTGAATGGGGCTACTAGTATTTTTCATCAATTTACTAGTATTTGTGACAAATTAATTGGCCTCCTCCTAAAATGAATCAATCCGTTGTGCATATGAGTGCCTCAATGATTGCCTCTTCAACTGTGTAACTATCGTTGAAAGAAAGCTCTTTCATGAAAATAAATCGCCAGATAAATCATCATAAGCATGCAAAATGAAATTCTCCTGGACATCTTCACCATTGCGTGACAGAAACTGTGGGAAATACTTTCTGTACTAAGGCGCTCAACGCTCTTTTCAATTCAAACTACTCGACTCTGATGTGGGATTATGACGGTTTTTTTCTGATCCAATTATTATTATTTTTCCATAACCCTGGACGGATATAATTCGACAACAAATTCAGTTCTGACAGGATTTCATAAATAAGATGGAAGATGCAACCCGCACATTTCAGACTATTCGACAACGCTGAAAAGTATGCCGGATGTTGGAGTTGACATCAAAAGAATGCTCTCACTTTTTTCTTCCAAAAAAACTTCCAAAAAATTTTCCGGTTCACTCTATCCGAATATGGGATTTCCATATCTGCACGTACCAAAAAGCAATATTCCGTATCTGTTCTTTGACGGGCGGAAGTTTGGGCAGTCAGCAGAGGCACACATAAAATTACTTCATCCCGTGCCATTCCAATTCATAAAGAAATAAATAAGGAATTTCCTTGTGGACATGAGGCTTACTTTGGAGACGAATGGCAAACGGGGAGGAGACACAAGAGAGGAAATAGACCTGGAAATGAAACTGTGTTCAGAATGTAAAATGGGTTTAACTTCAAAGGGATACTTCTTGAATGGCTTTTTGTACCGTGGAGGAAGCCTACAAATGATGTGATCATAAGGAAAGATATTGGTCTTTAACTTTCCTTCCTGAATAGACGTCACCGGGAAATCTAGCCGTATGCTCTGAAATAAAATTTTGTTTGCGTTTCCTTTTGAAATGCTCAATGAAAGGAGTGCATTTGAAGGGAAAAAAAAACGAAACGGCAAATATATTCCTTCCCATTTATTCGGGTGCTATTTTAACTGCAAGAGTTTTCCAGGACATATTTTTCCTCGGCTTTGACATGAGCTGTATGTCGATTAGCCATAAATACGTCATATCCACCATACATACAAATCAAATAATTTTAATAACTTTTTGTTAGAGAATATAAACTTGTGATGGTGATAGGATAAGTCTACCGACATCATATAGGTAGAGGCTAGTCGACTTTCCCTGGGAGAATGGAGCATGCAAATCCGAAAGTTCATATCATTTCGGAAAGGTCAGTAAAATACCGAAACCGCCAGAGTTTGAGAGCAGAAATTACAGTGCTACCCATCCACTACAGGGAAATTATAATTCCAGTTCGCTAAATTAATACCTTTATGCTTTCCCACTTTTCCCGACCGTGCTATTTGAATGATGAAATCTCCCATTTTTTACTTCTTCACACCACACACCATTTCCCTCGATTTGGATGCATGACGCATCATCATCTCCAAGCGTAAAATGGGTTATGTGTGCTTCCTCACCGTAATAGCCGGATCAATGCTTTATTCAACCAACCGTACACTTTAGGTATAAGTGGTAGGAGAAAGTTTTCATATGACTATCATCGGCACATGGAAAAACCACTTTTTCTTAACAGTTTTCACCATCAAATATCACGGCCACATGCATACAAATACACAAATACACAACTGCCTAGGGATAGGGATACTGTGTGGTCGGCCCTCTCTAAGTCCCACATAAAATACTACCTATTCCTGAACCAAAGAAACCGCATACGATATATACTTTCTTTTTCATGCCCATCATCGTATAATAATGGCCATCTAATAAAAATAGAAAGTTTTTTAGGAGAAAAAATTGTCACATCCCAAGTATAAATCTACTTTCGTTCATTGCATAAAACCAAACTGTTTTCACATTAGGCTCGCTCGACACTGCTTATCTATTACAAAAAAAATGGTAAGTAGGTAAATTCATATTCAAAATGCGATCGCAAAGTTCCGTCAACCTTTCCTTATAAATTTTACTTGTAAAGTAATCAAGAAAAGGAGACTGGGAACAGAAGGATCTTCCAAGGAGAAAAGCAAAAATATAGACATCGCTGATGGGAATGGCACACGTTTATGATGCACACACAGCTCAGCGGGGTGCATCTTTCTCCGGCCTTTCAAAAACCTATAAATTTATCCCATTATGTTATCGTAATAGTAGTCGTACTAGTCTGCTTCTATCGTAAATGCAGATATGTTTGTAATAATGTGATACGGCATTATCAACAAATCTCAAGATGTGCGCAAGCGGACGGATATTATACCTTAAGTTGCATGTAATCGTTTTCACGTCTCAATCAAAAACGATCAATATTGAAGTCATATTGATACTCAAAGATATTTGAAAAGCTCTACAAACTTTGAATCCAAAATAAGAATGGAAAGAATGAGACGGATGATGATTTTTTCGTAACAATCTATCAATCTGAGAAGCAGTAAGCGCTAAAGAATCCTTTTCAAGCAGAAGAAAGAAACTCGTCCGGCCGTTTTTCTAGAATTTTTCCAGCATGTGACTAAAGGAGAACGGAATGTAGAATAGAATACCGAAAAAAAGAATGAATGATTTTTGGAGTGACAGGAGTGCTGTAAAAGGCCATCTATCATTTGGAGGAGATTCTCCTGTCGTCGTCACAGGATTTTTAAAACTATTTTCACAGTTTCCCAAATTATAGATGAGTGTAATAATGAAGGAATTTGAGGAATAAAGATATTCTCTCACTATACGTACTTACTCTACTCCAATGTACATGTCTGTGGATCATTACAAAAGGGAAATGTGTCTATTGACAGCTTTGGCATAAAATACATATTCATGAGATTATTTCTGACAGAACACGTTAAATAATCCTTACGAATAAGAATTGATTCTTTTTCCAAAGGATCATTCCCTTTCCCAGCATGACAATGATGGGAGGATAATAGCATTCATTTCCAAACTTCAAACATCCTCCATATCATAAAACGTAAATGTTGGAGATAAATGATGATGACTAGTGTGGTGGTGGTAGTCAGTGGTCGGTTTCCTAAATGTAAATCCTCTTGGAAATTTTACCGTCATGCGCTAGCTACCAATTTTTTGTGATGTATGTAAACTTGTATAAGATTTTTTCTGCTTTGTTTAAGCAGCCCAGCCGACACGAGATAGAATACATATACAATAGGACGGGATGGTGAGCTGAAACAAACTGTTCAAAAATATACTTCACCACAAGAGCATATAAATTCACTTTCAAGGAATGATGCTCGATTTTCGTCAGTCTGTTTATTTTTACGATGAAAGTTTCAGCGATAAGAGCATCATTCTGTAAAGCTACACTACGGAAGAATAGCTGCCCTAAGTATAATTCAATTTTTTAGGGATTCATCAAGAAGAAGCATCTCTCTAATGATGGGAGTAGGAGGATTCATTCTATCCGCTCGAGAGAAAAAAACAAGAGCGATGGCTCCCGTCAAGAGAAACAAAATGCAAACTGTCAACTGACTACAATTTGGGTTAAATCGTGCTTCCATCCTAACTCTAACCATTGGAGATAAAGGGAAAAGCGAAAAGATATGTAGTGGAAGTAAACATTGAGCATGTAGCATCCACCATCATACAAACGACCCAGTCCGTTGCGTTGGTTCAGTCCTTTGTTTGGACGGTAATCGAATACTGAATACATATGATAGAAAATGATCCCTTTTTCCTCGTGGATGTGGCTCTCAATCTATTGTTTTTGAAAAATATAATAATATCGGCTTACACGATGATGGCTATACAGAATACCGTTTGCTTGTCTAGTTTGGGAAGTGGAAGTAGAACCCAGCATCCGGAATACTGTTGTTTTCAACGGAGCAATCATTCCAACTTCAAGTTGAGTGGATGCAATGAAAACAACGCTACACTTACTTCGTATTACGTAATATGGTTGCTTTACTTTATTTTATACCCATACTTAAGACTAGAATAAAAAATATTCCATTCTGAATTTCTGATTTCATTAGATACGTATTTTTATACTTGGATACAGCATATCTCCCAATCACATCAAAACAAAAACAATAGAAATCTGGAATTGTGGTAAATAAGTAGATATGGGAAGTAGAAATTGGGTGTTGTAACTCAAATCCTGTATCTCCAAGTAAAAGTACTGAAATTGAAGTGGGGATTGGATAAAAACAGAAGGAATTTCCACTGATGCCAACATATCTGAATATTTCTTGTTCCTTTTCCTTGTACATGGGGAATGGATGGAAGAAAAAATCGTCCAAGTAGATACATCTGGAAATAGCACTTCCGCGCTTTAACTTTCTACAGATATGTGTCGGAGCGTGATAGATAACCTTTAAGCTTACTTTGTGGCTGCTTCAACCAAACAACACCAAAGAGAAATCTCGTCACGGAACCGTAGTGGAAAGGGAAAGATGTTATACCACTTTGGTTTGTTCTTGTTCCGCTTATATTCTTTGGAATATCAAGGGTAAACCTCTTTCCGAATGCTTTTGACCTTATCATGATCTCGAAACGTTTAGTGGCAGCTTTCACGAAGAAGATCTAATGAAAATCAACATGGCAGCAAATGTATTTGCCATCAGTACACTATGCTACTGATGTATTATTGCTGCGGGCAAACATTCAAAACGAGAGAAGGGCTGACTGAAGCCCTTCGGGAATTAAGTAAATGACGGAATCAAAGGGAGAAGACAAGAACATACATAGAAAAAAAACGTAAAATCAGAGAGAAAGTTATCGAACATCGGATTAAATGCAAATAACCTATGAGCCTTCATCCGTTTCCTGAATCTCCGACATTGACTGGATCTCCTGTGAGTGGAATGGAGCTTCAGGGATTTGGACGGCATTAGTGGCCGACCGCTTTGAACAAACCCTCCACTTGAGCTGCAGCTTCCTCCTCTGGTCAGCATACTAATACCGGTGTCACTCTGGGGCGACAACGTTGTCATGATTGTTGGCGATGTGGGGCTGTTACTCTGCTGATATGTTATTGTGTTGCTCGGTGGACTGATTCTTAGTTCGGTGGTTGTCATCCGTCTATTGTAGCCCGATTCCGGATATGGATAGTAACTTTCTTGATTGCTGGAGCGTTGGGGGTGATAGTAGGTTGTCCCAGATTCTCCCTCGTCAATGCTACTCTCAGCAACAGTTCCCATTCCGCTGCTACTACAACTCATGCTATCGGAGTCAACTGTACTCGCCGCGGTTGTCACAACCGTTGGGGATCTCCGTCGAGGAGGAGGCACTGGGATGCAACGGGGTTGTCGTTGCTGTTGCTGATGTTGTTGACGTTGTCCGTCCATTTTTCTCAATATTTTAACTGTCACTTTCCCAACTGTTGGAGTAGTAATCCTGTCTCGGCTAATGACAGACGTCAATTTAATGGATAAAACGGTTGAGATATAATGAAGCTTAGTCTCTTTTATCGTGAAATTACTGGGATTTGCGTGAGCCTTAATTCCTTTTACAAACGATGAGGAGGATGACAATGATGATGAGAAGGATCGGATGACTGTAGTATTCCACCAGTATGATGATAGAATTATCAACAATGTCAACATAATCAGGCGAACACTAATAACTGTAAGAGTAGCGAAATTCCCATTTCCAACATTGTCATCACCATCATCATCGAGTCATTGAAAATGGTATTTCAATGTACCCAGGTATTTATGTTCCCTTCATGTAACTAAGCTGATTTCCCTCCAGCTTTCACTTCCTATACCCAGTTCCTTCACTTGATTTATGTGTCAGTGAGTCCTTAGCTAAAATCAATTCTGTCAGTGCTCCTTTCTCCCATCCCGAATATGCCACTCTACTACTCACTCCTTTTATGTAAAATGTATCAAAGTCAGTCAAATTGGCATGAGAGAGGTATAACATGTAGGATCGATAAAAAACGAGCCGCGATACGAAGATCTTCAAAGAGGAAGGAAACACGTTGTAAAGTCGCGTGGATTTCAATTCCCACTTGGGGATCTTCCATATTCCTACAGATAATTATGTACGTATACAAACTTCAATATATGTAGATGGGAGTCACTGTTAAAATATCTGAAAAATATGACGGCACAGTATAATACACCGATATATTATGGAACTTTCTCCGTTACAGAAGCAATATGTCAGCTTTATTGAGTGATCTTCTAAAGAAAATGTTCCAGATAGGCAGGAAGAAATGGACAACTCATAAGTTTTCAAAGAGAAATTAGATTATCATCGTCCCAGAATCCTGACGATGTATTGTTATTATATTACATCCTGTCACTGACTGATTGTAAAGGGAGAAAGAAAAGACAGAGATGAATACTGCTCCTTTCTGTTCCCTTGTTAAGTTTCATGGATGAATGGTAAAAATATAAATTTAAATGTGATAGAGGGATTTTGTATCCCTGCTAAAATGAGCTACCTCGTGTCAGTAAGTAAAAAGTGAGTTGGTTTTACCTCCAACTACAAAAAAATAATTAGTCTAGTTCCGCACCAAACCAGAAAACCACGGAATAGGAAATGAATTTCTGATTCTATAGCAGAGACAAAACCGAACTTCATTAAAAGTTATATAGGGAGAGCTACGAGAAAAATTGGTTTCGGATTGCGCTCCTGGCTATGAATTTACTTTTCCCTATCTTTTGTCGCCTTTAGCTTCCAACATTAGTCCATGCATAGATAGATAGTGTTGATAAGAGAAATAATGATTAAAAAATATTAACTCTTCACTTCCTCCCGAAATACTAAAATAATTCTAAAAGTTTTTGACTACTAAAAGGCAGTTATAGTGACTCCTATTCTTCAATACTTTTTTTTGGAGAAAGCTACTTCAAGACAAAAAAGAAATTAGGTGCGTTATTTGCATCTGAACAGTCTCGTAAAGTGGTCCTTTGAGAACTTTTCATGGCCGATTTCTTCCCGTTCTTTATCCTTCTCATTTCATTCTTAAAATGAGCTGCTTTTTACCATATGCACTATACACGCGCATTACATTACAATAGATTTCCTAGGATAAGGAAATAGTGGCACTAGCACCTTTACTAATCACAGTCGGTAGTCGCAAGTAGTACGCAAGTTGAAAATGATCACAAAGAAGTGTAGTTCGTTAAAGCAGGGAAGTCTGCAGCAGCGTAGTCGTAAAGGCAATCATTATTATTATGGCGGTGATAATAGATAAAGCATATGGAACTACCACGAGGGAGACATTTTTTCGGGATTACTTTTACTTTGTCATTGCCTCTTTATTGGGATTATCCCTGGGAAAGGTGTGATCCTGATCATTACTCTCATCCAAACTGGGTATTTCGTTAGTTCATATAGATTAGACGGAAACTAGCGCGGATTCATAAAATTTTCCTCCCAAGCTTAAGTAGAACAGGGGACGATAACGAAGTAAAAGTTGACCGATGAGCAAGGGAAAACTTTTTTCTCTTCACAAAGCAGACGGAGATTATTACTCTTTTATTATCTCCTCCAATCCAACTAGGATCACTCGAGCTAGTATGTATTGTTGCCAATTTTACAGATCAAAACACTTCTGATATCGGATATGGGAAAAAGGCTTGGTTCGGCTGTTGCAACAAATCAGACAAACTAACAGACTCTTCTTCACAAGAGGCTATTCAATTACAGTCTATTCATCCCAGAAAGCAGGAAAATTGCTATTTTTTATTTTCGTTTCTGGTAAAATCCTCCATCCCACATTCCACGCACTCACTTTTTAACATATCTCTACTCTACCTAACACACAGCCAAGCAGCTCGCTTGCAATCACGTCTTTAATTAATGTCTTGTTATGAAGAATTATGTATGAGCATTATACATGCTGGATTGTAAAAACGCTGAGGGTTTTCATTCACGCCAGACGCAGCTGTTGTGCTGTGGTTTACATCGGTTGTTCCATTCCCCTTGGTTCTTTTCAAATGACGTAAATGAGGGAACTATTTATTACGGGGAAAAGTACATCACAGTCAGTTTTCGAAACAAAACAAGGTGGAAAATTAGGGAAAAGGTAAATGAGTTCCCTCCCAACGGCTGGCTGACTGGCTATGGCTATGAGCCTTAATAACAGAACACAAATAAAGAATTCGATCTTCTTAATCAAAAAGCAGAAAGTTTTTCATTTCACCAGTCTCGAGAAATGGAGTTCGCTAGAATTTTATTTTATTTTTACTTTTTATAGAGTTCGACCTAAATAAAACTAATACTCTATACAAATTTTTTAGGCTGATTACGAACGTCGAATGTGGAGCTGGAAGGAATACACATAAACTAATCAATATATGGGCTCTCTCATTTCTATTCTGTCAGAATGGATCCATTCCTATTTAGCCAAAGTGCTTCGTCGCACCCGTCCTCCTGTGACAATATTTTTTTCCTTTTGCTTTCACTTTTCCCTCTTCAAGGTGGCAAGAAAAGTCTTGTATCGTATTATAGGAAGAAGGTACACAAGTTGGAAAACTTTTCCAACGACGGGAACAACACCGAAATAATATACTATCACGTCACTCTCCACTCCACACACCACCACCTTATTTTCTTCAACTCTTCAACCTCCACTAAGGAAATGGACTTTATATAGTCATGTGTGTTTCCGTACAAGTAACAAATTAATTTATGTCCTATGGGAGGCAAAAGTGATGTTTGGCGATGGCAATACTTTTGCTTCCTATATCCTGTATTATGGCTGATGATGCCAAAACGTCCCCCTCTTATTTGTCACTCACCCTGCCAGTCCCATTAAGTTTAGTCACATTCATTACAGAAATTGTGTGCTTTTTATTAACAATCTTGAAGTTTTCTCCTCAGAGAAAATTGCACTGTGGCCGAGAAAAAAGGAGTCAGCCAACCTGCTGGTGGGTCATTTGTTTCAGCTTGGATTGGAACCCAACGAGCAGTTACATTCCCCTCTCATTTCAGGGAAAGTGACAAATGCTTACTGGGGAATAGCCACTGTCGGTCTAATAATAACGTCACGGAGAGGCACATCCACCTTGAAGCCCTCAACTGCAAATAAGATTTCCCCCAAAGCCAAGAAATTAACTGGCAAGTTTTTCCCCTGCACACCGCAATCTCACTATATTATGCAGGATGCTTGGAAGGACACGACCACACAGGGAGAACGACAGCAGGGAACGGGCCGTGCCGTGTAAAAAGGTGAGAAGATCCCCGTACTACAATAGGATGTGGGAGTGAAACTTGAATGATACCATTTACATGTAGAACTATCAAAGAAGAAGAAAAGTTTCTTTCCTTTGAAACTACTACAGCCAAAAAACTAGTTTACTAATGCATAAAATTACACAATACTATAAAATGGATGTTGGGAGCATAACAAGAAATTTCCATATTGTCAAATCACACAAGTAAGGAAGAATTTTATTTTTTGTTCAGCTTAAACTTTACGGCTGGTTATGGAAAAGTACTATTTTCTCTCTCATACAATTCCCAATAAGTAAGTATATTTTTCAAGATAGTTTGCAACGGGAAAAACGTGTATCTTCACAAAACTTTTTTTGAACTTTCCTTCTCCGGCTCTAGAACACGCACTATAACAATCTGTCTTTGATAGGCATATGTTTACATGAAATAAATCCTGTAGTATCATTGCCTCACGTTGTCTCTCGTTTAAGGATGGATACAGCCTCCAGCACAATAATAAGTGTTTTTTTTATCTGGTTTACCTTGGCGGTAAAGAGGACTTGGTTTTGCCCTTATTACAAAAAAAATATTTTAACTTGTATATCCTCCAAGGAGTAACGAGCACTAAAGAGAAGTAGCTCAATTTTATCTTCCTTCGTTGGTAGGAGGAGGACGAGTTGGTTTGGCAAGAATGAAATAAGGAGTTGCTAGCTTTTAGTGAAGAAGAACAGCAGAGCCAAGCCACAGAGCTCTGAAGACTGAACTGCTACTCAAGTAAGTGTGTACTTTGTTGAGCTGAGAGAACAAGAGCCAACCCATGCATTTCGGAAAATAACCGACCATGGCTAAAGAGGCTTTTGCTGGGAACGGAAAAGAAACCGGAGCTTTCTTTCACAAGCAGGAAAAGAGAGAAAGCGAGTAGGTAAGCCTGGAACCATCGCAGGAGGTAGCTCAAGTAACATGACACAATACAAGCTAAACCTTAGACTGAGGTGGTAAATGGTGGATGGATGGGATCCCCGTAAAAAAAGGAATCCACACACTTTACGATAGGGCGACATATCATCGGATGGATGGATGTTTCTTGCACACAATGACGATGACTAGGAATGGAGAGATAGTGAGAGAATAAGTGTACATATGTACTACTACCACATACATAAAAAACCAATCTATAAATGTGATACAATGTATTGTATTACATCAGTGCATTACCCAAGTGGAGCAATGGGACATGGGAAGGTGAAAGCTGTTTGCTTTCCATTTTCTCTCCCGAGCTGCTAGCCTTTTTTCGGTAATATGGTTACTCAACAGGGAAATGGAACGGGGAAGGGTTATGTAAGAATGTTATCACCTACAGATATCTTATCAACGCCCGTTCTGGAATAGAAAAGGCTTATCAGAGGTAAACGTAAAGGAACAACGGTTAACCAAATAATCAGAATGAAATTTGGGTGAGCATATATGCACGT
The DNA here is from genome assembly GCA_034696785.1 of Lepidocyrtus cyaneus. Taxonomy (NCBI): domain Eukaryota; kingdom Metazoa; phylum Arthropoda; class Collembola; order Entomobryomorpha; family Entomobryidae; genus Lepidocyrtus; species Lepidocyrtus cyaneus. Next base: position 4,508 of record JAQIWX010000454.1, on the reverse strand, counting down.
GTGTGAAGCATAGCTGCAAACCATCATCTCCATCAGCACTTATCATATTGCAATTTCTCTTTTTTTAAATTTATGCTCATCCGTCATGAGTGAAGGTTAGCAGCGTAGCAGCAGGTATGCTAAACAAGAAATTCCTTAAAGTTTCCCCATTCAGAATACCATGCCATGGAAAAATTAGGACTTACAAGATTACGAACCGTCTTGCAAACTGTAGTAACAGTTGCCAAGATTGGGATTCCCATCAGCGTCATCATCAAGTTGCTCTTCGGAGGAAGCAGCTGTGCCAGTTCCGTGGTAAGTGGTGGGTCACTCATATTGCCATTATTACAATATGATGGTTACGGGTTTTTCCCCTCTGAGGGCTTCAACCTGTCACCTTTACTTTTTCCATTTGAGTAAATCGTATTGACACGGCAATCAAATCATATTAATAATCCCATACACCCATTTGCCAACTGTACCAGGCCGCCGACTATGGGCTTTGCGACGACGTCTTCCCCCTTCTTCCATTAATGTGAGTGAACTTATGAACTCTCCTCCGAAAATAAAGTTTCTAATAAAATTATTACGAAATGAAGAGTTTTTTCGGTTGTTCGCTTCTCATTTTCATCACTTGAAATGGAAAGATTGGAATCAAGTGAAGCCTATTTCCGGCGTCCCCGGTTGGGATATTGTTGTGCTTGTCTTCAACATGTAAGAATGTATTAGTGCGAAAGACTTCACAAAGAAACATGATGGCCATATGGCAGACAATTCTAAACATTTGTGGAGCAGAAAGGACCTCATCCTCCGATTTTCCACATACGTTCACTTATATCCCATCTCCAACTCAAACATTTTGTTGGAAGAAAGTACACACGTATGAATTTTTGTTCCCACTCTTCAGGGAGTTCCACATTTAGAGGCTGATCCACTAAAATGGTAGAAAAATTGCTTCATCTTCGATTACACAAGAAAAGCATTCACAAAAAGGCTTAAAATGTAAGAGTCTTCCTTTTGAAACTCTTTCGTCTTTGTAGTGTAGTAGATTTTTTTCCTCCACAAAAAGCTAAATTTCCTTCTCTGGAGAAAGTATTTTTTTACAACTTTTCAAATCCCAAACTTTTTCCGGTTTTGAAAAGTTGGCCGCCAACTTTTCCAGTAGCTTCATTGAGGTTTTCAGGGTATGTGTTAGGATTTTTAGGTCATTTTAGTTTCTTCTTTTGTCTGCTACGAAGGTATGCAGTTTCTCCTCTTTCTCCGAATCGTAGTTCTTTTAACCATCCACAATTGTGTGGTGATTGTCGCAGTTGTGAACCTTTCTTCTCTAGTGCTTCTATAAGCCAGTATTTGTACCATTTAAATAAAGGAATTTTATTTTATTCGCTTCGCAATTCTCCACATTTTTAACTCATTACTCAAACAAAATTCAACTCGCTTGAATATACATTATGCATGTATTTAATCATAATCATAATCGATGTTAATGGATTAAATGAAAGGCACTAAAGGGGAAGAGAAAGTTACTGAAGCGGAAAACTTCAACTGGCAGATGATTTTTCTACTTGTCTGATTTTACTAGCGTTATCCAGCTGTTCTTATCAGTTCAAGTTGCATGCTTCTGCGACTCAGCCCTTGTTTGTTAATCTTTTTTTCAATGAAGGAAGTGGATTTGGCGAAGAGAATTTTCGTCAAAAAAATCATTCCGTAACAAATCAGCTAGTGAAATAAAAATTCAATTAGGGAAAAGGTCAAAAGTTGCCTATAAAAATATATAAAATCACGTACCGCTAAAAGTTAGCCTAATACCCTTATGAAAGATGAAGCCTAGGCAAACCATAAATTGTGGAACCCATTTTCTCTGGAATTGCGAGAAAACTGCAAATAAATTTATAGACGAGCAACTAACTGTCTTAAAGTAAGTTGTTTTATTTTAAAATTTCAAAAACGACAAGGAATGTCGGGAGCGCATTACATATTGCGTGGACATGAGCCATTCACGATAAAAAAAGCCAGTGGGAGAAGATATCCTTTCTGTCATCCTACATATACATCTCATTCCTTTTATACCTAAGTATGTAATATCAACTCTACAATCCAGTCTCTCCAGAGCCAAACTTTTTTTTATTATTTCCACCTACGTATGTTTTGTACTTGTGTAAAAGTACAACAGAACCCTCCAAATTTTGGAAGATTACCAGCAGCAGGACAAAAATCTAGATTTTTTTTGGATGACTTCTGATGCCACATCCTCATTTACTTTTCCCCCCGCACTCCTACAGAATGCAAAATGAGTTCGTGGATGGGTACCTTCATCGTTTTCCAACGACTTCTGCCCTGTGCCAGAACTCGTAAAAAATTCGAAATGAAATATATAAATTCATATCAACGTATTTCACCTCATTCACTTTCATTCAGGCGCACCTAATGCACTACTAGGTGGAAAACAACAGGAATGACGAGTTTTCCCCATTCATGCTTTCTCCACACCGGGTAAAAAAGGAAAAAGAGGAGTCTGGAAGAAACACGGCAAGTTTTTTTTTTGGGAAGCCATCAAATTCATAAAATGAAAATGCTTGAGGGAGCTGCCATTTTTTCATATCTAGTTCAGCCACACAATACTCTTGAGTGCGTCCTAGTTCCATAATGTCGCCCGAAAAATAAGAAAATTTCATAAGTTATATAACAGAAAAAGCCACGACCCTTGTTTAAAGAATGAAATAAAATGACTTTTTATTTATTTATCCCTTTTGGTACACTTGTTTGTTTTTTTCAAAAAGTTTATTATAATCATGTTTAATGTATATCTTTACATTTTTCCTAGGATAGTAGTCCATTTAGGAAAATAAATTACAAGGAAAATTGGAGCACTCATAATAATTTCTTTCGGGTATTTTTCAATCTTCATTATTTTTGCCGGTGAAATTATTCCTACCACCCTTGCCAAATTCACGAGGACTTTTTTATAATTCTAGAAACACTATGATTACATAGCCAGAAGGGAAGAGCCCGACAAATAAAAATGGGAAAAGAACAAAGTAACTCTCTGTCAACATTTTCTACCCATATTCCCCAACTCAACACTCACCTCACTACCGTCACTTTACCTTTTTGCTTACTTTTGTATTAGCATTTGGAAGATATGGCGAAAGAAAAAAATGTCACACATGTAATACTACACAATAGAAACCCGCTTGTTGATTCTCCCATTCTCCCAAGTAGAGGAATTCATCACGAAATACAACAACCCAACCTGGAGCAGAACCTAGTATGTAGTTGTCTTTCTGTTGACAGCGTATTTATATTCTGCATAGAAAATTACGCTTAAACTCTTGCCGTCAACCATATGCCTGTCTCCCTTTTTTTCTCTTTTCCGCTTCCACTTCCAACTGCTCTTACGTTTTTATTAGGCAAACAAACTTTTTCCCTGCCATCCGACGGAAGAAAGCAGAAGGGAAATAAAAATGTCACCATTTTCATTTCTCAGGTGTCTTTCACTCTACTACTTGGAGAGGAAGTAAAGTGAAAAATATTTCGAGACCGTTGTTGCGAAAAAAAATGCTTCCGTTATATAAATAAACATAACAATGGGACTGCTATATGAGTTTAGCGAAAGACGCATAATTTCCAGCTGTAAAATATTTGATTCGAGATAAAATCCCCTCCCATCTTTGCAAATTTAGGTTGCGTGTCTTCACCTAGATAAGTTGCATATTGTTATCTGAGAATACATCACATCGTGTTTATATTCAAGTAAGAAATACGACATACTATGCTGCTGCAACCTGTCATGGATGTTTATGTGACCGTAGAATAACAAGCTTTAATGGTGTTTTGAACGATCGCAGATTATGTAATAGACATGGTATAGTTTAACTTAAGACTAGAGAATGGGACTAACTGTCTCTTTTCTAAAAAATTCAAGTGAGTTTACTCAGACTGTTTTCTCAGGTATGTATGCCTTCCGCAGGAATCGTAACTTTTCTGAAGAAGTATCCCATTTTTAACTGCCCCATTTTACCCTCCTCCTCACACATATGCTCCTTCAAGGATGGTGACGCAAGCATCCATAATAGTAATTGACACAGAAGATTCCTTCCAAGACTTTTAGCTCGAGTGGAAAGCATTAAAAAATTGCAACGTTCAGCGATAAACATCAATTTATAGTGGAAAGTTGTCCAAACTGTCAAAACAAGAGATTTGGAACGTAACACACCTTTTGTGCCTTCAGCCAAGTTTTTATTTGTTTTGAACTTTACATGCATTCCGTGTGCGACCACCTGGAAAATCCGTTTCATTCTGCGAGGCAGAATCTTCAATGCATACATTTTGTGGGTAGGAGCACATACGATACATTTTGTGTTTTAGCAGTGGTTGATTGTCATTCCATTTCCTTTCACAAACCGCCTCCAAATGAAAGGGTTTTTTATTGAATTGTGCTTGAGTTTGGATAATAGAATAGTTATTTTCATTCTTCCCTTTTCCCCAAATGACGGCGATTATTAATAATAAATCAATCTAGACCATAC
>JAQIWX010000453.1:0-16797 GCA_034696785.1 Lepidocyrtus cyaneus | reverse complement strand
AACTTACCTACATCCATATTTGTTGTTGGTCAAGTGATTTCTCTTTGACAAAGGGCAATGCTTGTTTGAATGTCAATGGCTCATGACTCCTGACCTAATTAGTTCTAATTTACACGTTCAGACAATAAAACAATTCAAAGTACACTAAAACGACATAGCATCTAGGTAATATACACCTTCATATAACTTATTAAGTTGCTTCCAGTTGTTACGCAATTATTCTTAGAACACTGTATCACTGGAAAAACTTAAAAAAATCAGTTCTATCCCAAATAAATACACATAGCAAAATAGCATGTTACATGATGATGATAAGACTAAATTACATTAAACCGATCAATGAAACGCTGATACCGGATGCCAATACTGCTATTATGTACTTCGTTGGAGCCAAAGCCAACCAACTTTATACGATTACAATTCACCTTCAGGAAAATTAAAGCTACATAATAAGCTACTGACATTACCCTTCATATTAGTCTTGCATAATTTTCAACTTAACGGTTTAGGGAAAAGGAAAGAATGAAAAATTAAGCTACAAGCAAAGTACAATCATATCAATATCACCATCTCATCGCCAGCAACAACAAAAAAAACAAATTGTTCGCAACTAACTAAAGTGGAATCAAATGTAACAAGAAGGAGTTGAGAAGCAATAATGTAATAAGACTGTGTGGAGTCAAATACATATTATACATAATTAGACATTCTCCCATTCCCTTTTAACTGTCTTCATCCACCCCAGCGCAATACGTTTTAAGTTAGTTTCAGTTACAACAGACTAACTAACTGGTAGACTGACTACAACAGTAGACCAAATTCGAGAATAAGAGTGAGAAAACCTTCTTTTGATTTTTGAGACTGAATCTTACATTTTCCTCATCTTGAGATGGGATCTATGTTGTAGGTAAAATGTTGATCTTATTATTATAAATTTTTAATCTATGTGCATGGACGATATATATGGAACTAGCAGCTTTATTGCACTTGCTCTGCTCTTGTGCAAGTCTCTGGTCTGGTATATTATGGTAAGCAAACTCGAACAAGTGTAAAAAAAACAAAATCTTTCAAACTAGCTGTTTTGAGTGTAGTGCAAGATGCAGATATGTACACTGTTTTAAGTCACCACATTGACTCCTTTACACATCGTGTTTCTAGTGTTATCTAAATCTCTTGTAGTATTACAATTTTACAATGCAATTTGCTCGCATTCGAGTCGAGCCACTTCTCGTTCCTGCATGTTGGCGCGATGATGATAAGCACATTTGTTTGGTATGAAACAAGCCAAGCAAAGGAAACTTTACTGCTAGTTTACTATTGGGACGGCTCACTCCCCTTTTTATTTGATTATTGAGGGAGCATAGTAAAAAAGCTGTACTGTGTGCCTCTTCATTCTTCAACTCGTGCTTTAAACGTGGACTAGCAGTGAAGCAAAGGTGAGGTGATAAATGTGATCAGCAGAAAGCGAGAGAGAAAAAAACGAACCCTTCCCTTTAACTTGCACTGTTTGCTTCCATTTCCCATCATTTTTGTTTCAAGATCTTAACAGTGTGTGGCAAACCGATCATCCTCGTCCGGCAGCATTGTAATGACGACAACGAGGACGTAATAACAATTGCATTTATCGGGAAGTGAAACTATAAAGTGCTTTGTTATCCGTTCGGTACTAATTCTTTTCACTAGTTAGTCCAAACTTGCTTTCCATCTCAAGCGGAAGCTGGTGATGATGGGGCGTAGACTTTGTCCTGTAAAGAAATAATTGACTATTTGACAAGTGAGACAGATTTTCCATGTTACGTAGTTTGTTTGGGGCTTGCTAAGACAGTTTTTGTGGAACGTGATAAACCGGCTTTCCCAATATTGTTGTGTAATCTATTTTCATAGTTACAACCGATTCCAATTTGGATAGCAATTTATCGGTGTAAATGCAAGTTGTTGCGTATAGCTGCATTGCCGGTGTGACTGTAGCCAAGTAATGTTTTTAAAAACAGAATGAATTAGTGTGTAAAAAGTTGTAAGCTGTGTATGCGTTATGCAATGTTTCGCGTAGCCAATTCCATATTAATTTCCAATTAAATTTTGATGTGATAACAAAAACATAATTAAGTTTAAAAAAAACTTAATAATATGAATGGCACGAAGTGGGCCGCCATCAAAATAATGATCCATTTTCCATTCATCTAATTCTCGTGCTTGGCCACAAGCAGGCAAAAAGTGCTACACTTGTCACACTGTTTATTTTGAACAACACCGGAGTCTTTAGTCGGGATTGGCAATGGATCAAGCATTTCATTACAAAGAATATTGTCACAACCAACCGTTGTCACACCATCGTCCCATGAACGCCTTCCCTCAGCAGCATCTCCACCACCACCACCATCCACACCATAACCATCCCCAACAACATAATTCCCACAATTCCCATCAACAGCACCCACATCCTCACCATCCTTCACCAACTCCTTTGCCATCATCTCAGCAGCAGCCTGAAACGGCACATTTGCAACAGCAGCAGAAAGCAGCTTCAGTTCCTGCTGGAGCAGGTGCCCCTCCTGTATCAGGTACATGCTATCTAGGTCTAGAATCGATGCATTTTTATTAATCAGCTAACTAACTACACCATAATAATATTAAGTCTCGGGGTAGCCTTGTAAGCTAGTTGCATGGCTCAGTTGAATCTGGACTTTTATTTTTAATTAGTAAACTGCATTGGAATGAGAATGATAGACAGTTTATGCAAAACAGGTATTTAAAAATCCAAACCCAGTCAGTGAACAGCTCTTTAATTAGGCTTCTCAATTAACCACCCACAGACATCATATCGTTTTCGATAAAAATTTAACAAAAGTTTTCAGAAGTTGCGTAACACACAGAAACGATAACGTAACAACTCCAGACTCGTAACCCACAGCGATATAAAATTTACTATGCCGGACCATTCGAGTCTGAAAATAGCTTACGGAATGTTTCCACTATAGTGATCAAGAGGCATATATTTTTATTTTTTTCCATCAGGTATATGTCTAAAATTGGCTTTTCATAATTGCACAATATTTTGCTTTAATTGCTCATCTCTCATTCTTATTAACTTGAGCCCACTTTAAGCTCCACTTTTTGAAACGAGAAAGGGAAGTGTTTAGATAAAACTGGCTTAAACATCATGCATACCTAGTCTAGACTGCAAGTATTCCTGTCCAGTACGGTATGGCTGCTGCCCACTCCAGCTAAAAAATATAAATATGATGAGAGAAATTATTTTTGCGAAAAAAATAGGAAAAAACTGAATGAAAATCCTATTCTTGACTGGCTACGCATTTCTATACAATACATTAGTTTGCTAATCTTTGATGCAGTAAACACATGTACAAACGAATTGATATAACAAATGACCCTGAGATCTTGGGCTCATCATGTAATTTATGAAATGAAATAATAAAAATGTGTGTTTCTGAGCCTAATCTGCTCTTCAATCAAATGAGTTAAAAAGTGAAGAAGCTACTCCACTCACATCGCATCCCATCAGTCTACTGCAATAAAGTAAACAACCGAGAGGTATTTACTTGCTACTGGTAATAAGAATGCAACAATTTTATGGCTTACGTCTTCTCCTCAATTAAACTTGGTGGGGGTACGCTAATACGGTATGAATGATATATTTAGCTAACGATAACTAAGCAAGTCGATGTATTTTATTTTGGTCTGTTACAGCACACCTATAATTTCTGTTTCTGTTTAGCTAGGTAACTCATTGCTGGATCAGCACAAAAAGGCGATCAGTTTCATACACCTAACCAAGTTGGACGGAGGAACCCAGAAATAATAAAACTTGCAGAAATTTTTCTAATATTAGTTACGGCTAGTTCCCATGAAAAGCTGGAAACCTAGTAAGATTTCTAGAAGAAAAAAAATCTAGAAAAAAGGTTACCTCTCAGTAAGCAAAGTGTTCATCCTTATGCATGGGAAAACCGAAAGAAAGACACAAATTGTTGGAGATGTACTAATTCCATGCTTGCATAAATACGAGTACATGGTTCACTTATCTTGTAGTTAGGCTAGCACCAGTCCAGAAATCTAGAACCTAATCAATTTTTTCAACAAGTTTCCCGTCCGAATATATAATTTTTTTCTATTTAGATATGAAATGTTTGCTCAATCGCTGTACATTTTATCCAGACAACTTTTTTTTAGGTAGTTTTGGGAAAACTTGGGCGATGATAAAAATAGGAGCATTCTCTTTTTTTATTGCTAGAAAAATTTCCTTGCAAACTCGAGCAAGGAAATTACGATGTACGAACCTCAGAAATGATGAACGGCTAATTTTCGTCTAAGAAGAAAAAAATCATTTTAATTAGGAGCAGAACAAGCCATAGCCAGACACAAACATTATGTAATAATGCACTTGGCTCGGAAAATCATCCACTGCAACTTTTTAAGTTTCCTAAAGTTATTTTTTTTAAGAAAAAATAAAATGAACCACCTCCTTCGTGGCAAGCAAGGTGAACAGGCTGGAAAATAAGTTTCTGGAATTGCTCCACTGAACTAGAAACGAAAATGGGGAGGTTTCCTTAACGGCAATCCAAGATTTCTGTCGGAAAGATAACGAATAATTTATCGTTTCTGGCTAAAAGATCTTGTTTGGAAAAATAAAAATCTACTACAGGAAAACTATCAAGAATCTTGTGGGAACTTTGGGCGTCCTAAAAATTTGTTATGAATAAATTGTTTGGTATGCAATTTTTCTATGCTAATTAGATAGTTAGTAGATATATGGGTCATCTTGAGATTTTAAAAGAAACGCAGTAGTTCTCATGAACATGCATTTATTTTCCCATTTCCACAATCACCAGAGACTTCCCTCATATTGCAGTTTTGTTTTTGTAAATCATGTATTTGTTTCATACGAAATCGGATGAGTTTGATTTAACTATTTGTAAACTTTACATACACAATAATGAAGATGGAATGCCCTGAGTTGAGGGCTAATTTTTTTAGAGACTTTTAAACGGTATTGCAATCTTAGTCACTTATCATGCTTCCATTAAAAACGAATTTCAATTTTCAATCGGCAAAATCATTTATCAACCCAAAATTTAGCGTATTTTTAAGTGCATTCAAAACAATTTCAAGCATGACCTGCAAGAATACCTAGTAATAAAATCAACGAGTAAAGTGCAGATAGTTAAGTAACATGATATGATAAATCCGCATGAATGAACCTTACCTACGCTTTTAATTAATATGAACTGCTAGCTATACCTATATAGATCGTAATGTAGTTACTTATTATTGATTTCAATAGAAGAAGTAAAAATAATATTAAGATAAGCATCACTGTCTTCTGATTTAGTTATCAGAGCATTTAATCCACCCACACTATTATAGCTTACTGGCAATCCGTAAATTACAGTGTTCAGCTTGTCTAAGTAATACATATCATATCAGAACTTATGTAAACCTTGTCATAAGTGCAATGCATGCATTGCAGAAATGCAACATAAAAAAGGGCTAAAATTGAACAATCAAGTTCATTCATTCCTAAATATTAGGGTTGGCTTTAAGGGGATGAAGTAAACCATTTCCATATGCCTCCTTTTTTATAAATTATATATAACGTGTTGTGTAAAACATAGCGTACAGATAAGGTGTCATGGATTTAGGGATTATTTCATTAGACCAATTGTAGCAGTGGGGCAATAAGGGAGATTGAAGCGAGTGCAAAGAGAACGATCACGACATACAGCAACTCGGAACTAAATTCGTTTCAAATTAATTTATAAAATTATCCGTCGGTATTGGTTATATAAATGTGGCATACTAAAATCTGATATTATTTTATTTCTCAAAATTACACACTTCAGTAGATAGTTAAAATGTCACCACTCCTTTTATTATGATTATTGAAAGCAGCGGGGAAATGGAAATGCTCTAACTTGGTATTTTGGCTTCTTGTCTAGGACTTTTTGCACGTTTTCAGATTTATAAATTATTTCGCATTTTGAAATAAACACACATACCAAAAACAAATGTTTCCGATAAGAGTGAAAGGATAAGTATCAAATCTTTGTGGGGGCAGGCGAAGTGATTACATAGCCAACGGAAGGGATACCGGCACTGTAGAATACGTATTCAAATAGATTTAGATAATCTTTAAATGTCAATCCGTTTCCATCCCTAACGAAGAAATTCTCCACGTATTAAAAAACAGTCATATCTTGTTACCATTTTAAATATATTTCATAGTATCATATCAAACTCAATGATTGTGATTAACATCTCATTTTTTCTCGATAACAATGCGTTGAGCAAAAGCGTGTGCTGGTGATAAAGCAGCATTACTTCCTAGGGAGGAGAGAGAAGGGTGGTGGGTTACTCATCTAAATTATCTAGCTCAAGCTGTGCAATATGGAATTAACACATTCAGCGCTCTTCTAACAAACAAGAAAACACGTATGAATCGGCATAATTCTCTTTGCAAAGCTATACCAATTTCGATAGAGAAAATCACATAAAGCGACTTCAAATATGTACGTAATCATCATATTCATATTTGGGAATAGCTTGTCGTGATAATTTAAGGCGTTTCATCGTGCTTAACAAAATTCTGATAACTTATTGATATCCTGTGGGGCCTTTCCCTTTTTTAAAATTTATTTTCGCACATTTTCCTCTCAAAAACTGTAACGATCCCAACACTTCCGACTTTTAAGCCAAATTTTACGTTTGCCTTAGGTACAGTATTAGAAAAGAGTTAAAACATGATTTTATCGTCGTGTGAGCTTCAAAATATCAGTTGCAACAATTTTCATGGCATCTTTTTAATCAGGACTTAAAATGTTATAAACAGCTACAAAAATGGCTAACTAAAGATTTGTCAAGTCACACCAAAGCATTGAACCAGACTACAAACTCGGATATCAATTAAAATAGTTTCATTACCTTATTGTCATACAAACTTTATCAAAGCTTTGCATAAAATCGTATTCTTGAACTAGACAAGCGTTTTGGGTAAATGTATTAATTGTGGCAAGAATGCTTAGCCCGGTCAAAAACTTCAATGATGATTAAAACGAAATACGGACACTTTTACGCAAAGCTGTTGTGACCATCACTCTTAAAAACCCTTTTAACCCTATTGTTACCCACAAGTATTGTGAGTGCCTATAATACATATAACAATCATCACTCATATATAAAGAATTTTTTAGGACCTCAGCATTCCTGTATATGTTTACAATAGCAAAGATTTAATTAGCCATTGCAAAACTTCAGCAAGATGAAAGAAAAAAACGGATCGTAAATAATTTGTCTAGTTGTTTGCCTTATCGTTAACTTCACAATGTATGCATGTAACTTTAATCAAGATTAGAACTGCACAGTATATATATATTTTTTTTGCCATGTTCGGCGCTCATTCTTCCACCAAAACCATTCTGCAGACTAGTGCAAAGTTATGTCGACTTTTTCCCGTTTTGTTCCATTTCTTGAAGCAACCTCCTGATTTTTTTTTTCAATTACTTGACGCTCTATATTTCAAACTATTCAAAAAAGGTGTGTAGCATTATTACAATTATTACATGGGGAAGCTTTTGTTTTGATTGTTGGATCGTTATTTAGCACATAGGCATAAATAGTAACTTATTTTAATGATATGTATATTATACTTACATAATAAACATATGCATAGCGATTTATAAATTTCATTATCCATTAAAAACATTGATAATAATAACGCTGTACTTTTTATGCATAACTTCGTTTTTCAAGAGCGTTCTGAACGTGAAGCTGGGATAAAATAGTGTGTTAAGTGTAAATTATGTTGAGATGCAATTTCGCTCAAAAATCTATTTCATATCTTGCACAGTTGACAAGATTACAAGCCAAAGCATACTCAAGACACGGACACGACCAAACGTCCCAAACCCATTCAACTGGCTATTAATAGCCACTCACGAACCAAAAATTACAACGAATCTTTTGAACCTAATGAAAGGAATATTTTATGCATAAAAATGAAATCATTCGAATCATTTCCCTTTTTACGTAATCTTCCTCCTGGCGAGCAGCGAGCTTTATTATTCATCAAAAAATTAAAGGATATACGTTTCACTTTACACCTGAGCTCAAGCAAAAACAAGCTCTTTGTATCTTTTAATGCAGAACGATCTACTTTTTTGTTGGCTTTGACTGATACACACACAACAGCACAGCTCAATGAAACTCTCTGTATCGTAAAAAAAATGAGTGACTCAACTTGACTTTGCATTTATTTCCCTACCTGTTTGTTGGTTAATTTTTCATATCCATATTATTATTATTATTATTATTATTACGATTATGATTTCCATTATATTCCAATAACAAAATATTTTTTGTACTTATCAACGCATTGCGACAACCTTTGTTATTAAAACTGAGCTTTCCTCAGCTCAGTATAAAAAAAAATCATTGGTCGTTATTTCTGAATAACCGTCCTGATGATACCATTTAAGTAGTTCATTACATGTTTCTTGATTCCCTTTATAATTCAGCGTCATCATGATGAAGAATGGACGGTTTTTGCCAAAAGCTAGAAGAAAGTATAGTGTAAATGCATATCTAAAGGAACACGCTGCAAATTTGCTCTGCGCTGTAGACATCCGACCGACGTGAGTAACTAAGTTACAAAAACCAATCCTTTCTTATCAGATTGCTGAAATTACAGAGCGAATCTATGGGCTCTCGGTAGTCAAATAATTGTAGTATTAGATATGATATGATGTAAGTCTCCTCCTATGTTGCCAAAGTCGCGGAATATCATCAACTCTTTGATAATAATTATAAGATGACCATATTTATTGGTATGAATTGGGTGTTATGTAAAAACACATTTGTTTTCGCTTAAATACAATGTCGTCGCTTAAAATCTAAGACTTGGATTCTGTTTCTGTAGCTAATCTCCGTTTTTTGTGTACCTCGACTAGTGTAACATGAAATAGTAGGTTTTGTAGTACAGTTTTTGCCTAACGAATAAACATATAGTGTGATTAGATTACCAATGTATGAAAATATCATCCCAGTTTTTAATCGAATTTATTTAATGGACCAAAAATATTAATCTCGCCCAAATAAAATTAATGAGAGCAATAATTTATTGATTTTGAAAACCAAGCTGCCAGTGGAACAATAAACCAACTGAATCATAACGATAAAAACAATTCTGTCAGTAAAGTCAAGGATTCAGCAAAAGTAAATCAAAGCAAGGAGGCTTCAATTCTTCATTTTCAAACAGAAAAAAATACTTTGATGAAGAGGAACTTTGTATGGTGAATTGAGGCAAAAGATCACAATAAGGATGTCGGCTGGTCCTTCATTTCTTACAAACAAAAAGGTGTTCTGCATACTTACACATTACTTAATTTCATTTTACAAGTTTAATCTGCAAGTTTATGATGGATGAAAGACGGCATTTTATGTACATTTTGCAAGTATGTGCAGTACATAGTTAAACCTCCTCTATAAGCACACGAAACAGCAAGTAATAAAAAAGTGTATTGAGTGAGTAGTAGAGATACCACATTTAAGCAAAGCAACTTGGAATTGATTACGACTCAAGTTTCTTCAAGAACGGAGGAAAGGATTTTTTATACATCGCCAGAGAATATCGTGTGTCAATCTATAAATAAGCATATTATTATTAATTTTTTTTGGGGGGGGGGGGAAGGATTGTATCGTAACAATGAAATAATATGGGCTTGTGCTGGTTACGTATTATGCTTGGATAAGAAGCTGTGACAGTTATCTAACATTTCAGAGCTTCCATGCAATTACAAACAAGATGTAATCATGTTATCGGCAGGTTTGAAGACACGATAAACCCATGCTGAGCGTGTTGGTATCAATTTACCCAAAATAGAAATTAAATATGATTTTGAGGATAATTGCCATCCGTCATTTCCACACGTTGTTCTCTGCGTATTAACAAAAGTCAGCTAGTTTTCGAGCATTGTATTTCGCCGTTATTAATATTTTCAAAAGTAGGTCACTCCACTCCATTGAAACTTTCTAGGTTTAAGGAAACTACACCCATCAGTGAATGAACTTACCAAAATGTCACTATCCATTTTCTTTGTTGGTGCATGCGTTATCTTAGCGAATTCCAGCTTGGATTATTGAGACAGAGAGTATTGTTGAGATCAAAAATGCAATTTCTACATTTAAACCGAACCATTATAGTAGTAGTCCCTCCAAGAGTGAGAGTGAAATGGGCTAAAACTGAAATTCATAGAACAATGACTCGAGAAATGGGATTGGCTAGTCGTGGTTATGTTGTGAGGTGAGCTGGTTAAAAAGAAAACTCAATAATAATGGTAATAATAATAATAATAATGATTTTTAAAATGGGTTAGGATTGTTAAATATGTGTAACATTTAATGAATGGTGATGATAGTGATGATGATGATGGAAGTCACCCATTCACAGTAGTATACCTACATTACTTTTTACCTATTTTAGCGAAAGGGTGTGAAAAATGAAATCTGAAAATTGAACACACATTTAGCTACAAAATGATGTGTATTTATCCCGAACTGTAATCGTTACAATAATAATGATGATTCTTCTTTAAAAAACCATAAAACTGGGAGGAGGCTACCGCTTCTCATGGTTTCGTTTCTAACAATCGTAAACTGAAACATCACCTGCCTCTCATATTTCATGTCAGAGGGAAATTTCCCCCAAACTAAAACAGATTTTGCACGTAGGTATAATTCATTTCTCCATCACATGCGCCAATTTGCTCACTCCCCCCCACATCATCAGTATTCAGTATGTGTATGGTGGTATGTATGTTTGAGCAGCGAAGGCCAATCGATTGATAATTTTCTTTTCTTGGGAAAGATTATTGCGTTCGTTCTGAGCGTTCGTTCATTATGTTATGTGCTTCTATGAATGGCTGGGGAGCCCGTAATTACCCAGTGACAAATTCATGCCTAAAATTTCACTTTTCTTGTGGTTTTTACCAGTAATGTAATGTAAGCACACTCTCAGTGCCATTATTATTTGGGTAACACAGGTTTTAACAATTGCTTTTGTCTAATCATGTGCTATAATTCCTTTTTGGTTGCTGTGGTCAACAAAGTAGAGCAGTGGAGGGGTGCTCAGGTCCTCAAACTTAGAATACTTAGGCTATATAGACCTATGCTGACTCATGTAATTCCTACAGTTATTTTTTTAGACAACCAGTTTAAGTGCACCACACTTTACTTAATACGTATTTTCGTAATCAGCGTCGTTACAAAAATGCAAATCCATACATGCGTACTTATTCAGTAGAGGTCAGCGAATGACCAATGACCATGTAAGTAGTCACAATCACAATATTGGGGCAACTATGACAGCATAGTAGGTGAATTTCAAAATGATGTAATCCCCATGTTTTTACTTCCCAATGATATCAACAGCAAGTAATGCCAACAACCTAATATTACTTATTCCTATTTACATTAAGCAACTCCTACACTCCGATCAAGCATAGGCAATGACAATAATAATCTCATATTTTCGACAGTGCCAATCAAAATCAATTTTCGAACAATAAAATGTGTATCTTCAGTAAAAAATATCATAATATGACAAGTTCATCACAGCTTGAGTTCTTTTACCACTGTGCAAGTAAAAAAGTAAGTCACCATATTACCATCATTCATGCATGTGCTGTAATAAACCTAGCAGCTACATCCATGACATCAAATTGTGTGTTGGGGGGATGCGGGATTGATGTGATGATGAGGGATCATCATCATTATTATCACCTGTGTATTGGATTGGATTGGATTATTAAAGCAGGGAAAGAAAATGATTAGGTATTCTCCTCTTCCTTCCAGCCCAGCAGTCAGTTGGCTCATTTCTCACGATCAGTAGGGAAATATATATAGCAAAGCAAGAAGGGAACAAATAATTTTCATAATGCCAGCCCAACAATGTAACGATTTTACCCCTCTCCATCTTCCAATATGTATCATTTTCTGTTGGAGGAGGGAGTTGATGTTGATATTTATTAGTAGCAGCTGGATCCAATAGTGTCGAGACTGTTTTTAATTAAGTTTGTCCGTTGTTGTTTAGCTATTTCCGATGTTGGATATGACACAGGTAGTTAGCAAATTATACTGTAAAGTTTCACTGTCATTTTTCATTGGGGAAGGAAGAAAAAAACGGCCAATGTTGAGAGGTTTGAAAAAATATCATTTTCATGAGCGAGCATGATGATTGTTATTAGGAGCAAAGCACATTAGTTTGACATTGCATCAAAACACTGTGCTTGCTCAAACTTTAAGGGATCGTGATCGCTGATGATCAGGTTCAAATCTTGTTTTTTCATAAGCTGAAATATATTAAGAAGAGCCAAACCGGCAGGTAGAGTACATCAGCACTACGACAATTAATTTATTATAGATGACCAGTTTGCTTCAGGATGAATTCTAGCGTTAATGGCGACAAGGCTCAACTTAAGTAGAACAATAAAGCGGACACGCGCTCGTATCATCGTCGCGTCATCAATGCTCTGAATGTGAGCAGGGTAAGAATACTTGTTTAGGATGAAGGGATTCGAGTTTTCTTTTGAAATGGTGCATGTTTGTTTTGTAAATTGAGAATGGGATTTAAGAAGCTATTAATGAAGGAAATTCTAAAGGAGCGGCTTTGGAGCTTAAACCATTTAAAACCTGAAAATAGTAACGATAAAAAATTTGTAATTAACTAAACACGATGAAGCATCTAAAAGAAGGCATTTGTCGTCAGCACATGTTTTTTTTTTACATCAAACTACTTAAATTCTTCTAGACAAAAATTTGAAAACATGACAAGAAAATAGTAATAAAGCTAAACACGATAGTTTACGAAGCTAACATAAGCATAAACTTTAAACGAAAAGAACAGGTTGTCCTCTGCGAAAACTAATAAAATGATTTTGCAATCTAACAGCATAAGGGCCTCTGACGATAAGTATACTTGAATTTGACATTGAGATTTTCTCCCATACGGTTTTTCATCTATCGACAAAGACTCAAAGACACAAAAAATGACAGTGTATCAACTGAAGGAAAAAACTGCAATTCTTAATGCATGATTGAATCTGCGACGATAATTTAGAACAATGTCATTTTCAATTCAATAAGCCCCTCTGTATAAAGGGATCTTTTCAATGGCTGAAAGAAAAGTAGAGCTGCCCAATGAACCACGGAGATAATGCAGGTTCCCTAAACGGTTCATTTTGCTTTTGGTATCACTTTTTTTATACAACGAAGTAAAAACGTCTACCCTTGATTAATGAAAAACGCAAGGATTCACGATCATGATCAATAAAAGTCGGATCAAGGAGTACCAAAACTACTTTAAAACCTTTCTCTCTCTCTTTTTCATTCATAAAAATTGACTCTCATCTTCCTTCATAAAAAAATCGCTATAGAAAAAAGAGTTTAGGGTTTTTGGTTCCTTCCCTTTTAATGTCGGATTGAAACTGATGATGATGACAAAAACAAGTGCAAGTAAACGACACCGCATTTGCAGAGCTGTAAGCTTACCTACGTTTTTAAACAATACCGTCCCAATTCACGTCTATAACGCTCTGGTTGTTTTGCCACTGGTCACAACAACACCGCCACATCATCACCACCACCCCGTGTCTATTATACCTACGTACAAAATAATTTTTTCTATTAGTCATTAATCTTCAGCTAATGTTTTATTTCGGTAATAAAATGTTCAAATATGTTCAAATTTGTTGAATTACATTTTGATTCCCTTTTTTACATGCGAAATGAATGGTTTAAAATTAGACGCTGTTTCCTTCCTTTTGTTCACTCTCATTCGTGAAGGTATAGGAAATATAGCTTAAAGAGAATGACAGTATAGTGTGGGCAAGGTGAGCTCTATTATTACAGACGAACGACCTCACAAAATTTACTTACCCCCATTATTGAATGAAACGACGCTTAATTAAATTATCAGAATGATACTGCGTAGGTATTTTGATTACACAAAAAGATCAGCAGACTGAAATAAGTTTAGAGGGGACTATTTGTCATCGTTATTTCCTCACCTTGTCCTTTTCAGTTTCTTTTGCCATGCCATGATTTAACATTAACAAAAGGAAACAAGCGTCACTAAAGTTTACTGCAGCGTACACAAGAAAAAAAACGATACAGGTTTCTGTGAGGATTGATCCTGATCTTGAGTATGCCGTTTGATCAATCTCTTTTTCTCACCATTGAGAAGATTAGCAATTCATCAAATGAACTTTAAAACATGCATGCTTTTTTTATACAGATTTTAAGAGAGGATCTCACTTTCGAAAATGTGACGTGTTGTTTTTTCTCTGGATGAGTTGAGCTGTCTGACTCCTCGAAAAACGTAAATCCGCTTTGCATTCTTATTCGGAGTCCAATTCCCAAATCATTGTTGTATGGCGGATTGTAATAAATAAATAAAGTTGTGAATTATGTCACCATCTGCAAGAAATGAAATTTTTTGTCATAATCTGCACTCTTGTCCAAGCTTCCGACAATAGGTTAGGGAGTAATAATGAAACTGATAGTTTTTATTCATTTCAGCGTAGCGTGAGAGAAACAACGGATTAATTGATCGAGTTTTATGGTGATATCAATCCGTAAAGCTTGAGATGAACGAGTTGATATCATTGAAAGAAGTCATCGATGCCGTAGACATTCCTTGAATTAATTCATCGATGCAGAATAAACCTGACCTTGACGAGACCAAGCAGGGTTTCTCCTTCAAGCGAAGAAAATATCTGATATCGAGTGAAGGCTAAAAGAAAAATGTCGAATCTTTGAAAAAAAAGTCGAGTGTCACTGTTCATACATCATTTACAGATTTACTCTCAGCTAGACTAGTAAACTGTGAATTTACTGTTGAGTGCAACAGCGTCAAGCAGAATGTTGCTGATTTCCGTTTAATTCCAGAACAAGTCTGTTATTGTTCAAAGGCCAACTTTAAACATTGGAATGAATTATGTGAACTCACTTCCTTGTTTGTTTTTGTGTTTTGGAGGAACCCAGTCTATGATTTTGTCAGCGTGATTCAGGAACATTTTTGTTTATATTTTCTAATCGATTCATGCATGACATTTTTACCAAAACTTGTACTTGCTAGCTCTGCTCAACCCAGAACTTTTGCTTTTGGCCGTAAAACTACTATTTACAGAAGAAAAAAATCCCCAAAATAAGTCAAACTGTTAACCTGTGAACAAACATGTAGCGTGAGTAAGCATGATTTTCTTTGTAATGTTTTTTCTCAAAATTACAGATTTCCCACTTCGTGCAAGTATCTTGTTGAGCTTTCGACTTCCACAGATCCATAAGTTTGCCAGGTTGTTACTCATGCTGTTATTTATTTTCCACGTCAGTCTATATTTTTCTGGCGATGAAAATCCCCCAAAAATATTTCATATCAAAATATATTTTCCCATTGCAGTAGTATTTATTTTTCTCTTGAAATTTTAGAATTTCAGTCCAGTCAGCAGTTGCTGTTAGATTGGAAAGGGAATCCAGGTAGATAATTATAATAGGATTGAAAGCTTTCATTCATTCCAGTTTTTTTATGGCGTAACGCTTTCTTAAAAACCGATATGTTGTCACGTCACTCCTCGACAAACGTTCACACAGGGCTCAACTCCATTATTAAGAGATGGGCTTGTATGAGTAGTCCAACTTTGTTTTCATCACCCTCATCATCTAGCTTCCTTCCTTTTCACTCTCATTCTCATCAGGACACGGCACACACGAGCCAGACGTGTGCTTATTCTGCCTTTCTTTGTTGTAATGCTCAGTCAACAAAATGGTCCGGTCTGTGTGAGCTTCCGGTGTTAGTTGGATGGATAGATATCTTGCCTGATTTTTTTTCACTCTCGTTCCAGTCAGTCTTCCATCCCTTCGCTCGACCCACCCTGAGCCGTACGCTATGTACGTACGTTTCAGACTGCTGCTGCCTCAAATCATGACGATTGTAGTGAGGGTAATGATGAGTGACTTTTAGTGATTTGTTACAAATGGGAATGGGAGTTTAATTGTGTTTTAAAAAGGGAAGGCTCAAATGGATGAATAAGTAGATGCACTTGAGTGTTTCTAATGAAAAATACAGTCATTGTTGTTATGTATTATTATTTGTATTTTATTTTTTACCACACTACCAAAGTTGGCCAATTTTATCGACCAATAAGATAATTTGGTTCATGATAAACACAGCATTCGATGCACACGTGTATTTACACAAAATCATTTAATTGTTTTCTTCAAAATTTGCTTTATTCCTAAATATGAAACTGTTTCGTTTTCGTTCACAATGAAATGTACGATTGTTTCATCTGAACCTGTTTGTAAAGATAAGCAACCCTAAAATTATGTGTCCACCAAGCACAATCCGTCAATCCCACACAATTTTAGAATAAAAACAAAGGGATTCATTAAATAAGCTAACGCCGAAAGGTTTGGTCATCAAAACTGCTCCCTTGTTTTTATTATAACTACTTAAAAAATACTGCCGATAAGACGTTTCATTTACCAATTCCAAACAGTTATGTTTTTTACGACCTCTATCGTATCCTTAAAAAATGTTTTGCAATATCATCCTCCAGTCAGATATCCGGAAAAAATCAGAGTATAATATAAATTTTATTGGTCTGTGGTAGGTAGCTGAAAGGTAATTGTATCGTAAGTAACACGTGAATTGATTTTGCAATGAACCTAACACAACAGAACAAACAAAAAATGCAAATATTTACTGGAGTGTGACAAATATGCACGTTG
>JAQIWX010000452.1:0-16798 GCA_034696785.1 Lepidocyrtus cyaneus | reverse complement strand
AAAGCACTTTTAGAAGAAAATTTAATTTCTTTGTTATATTTGTAATCTCTATCGCAACACACGTAGCGTTCCTGTCCGCGGTGAACGGATTTTTTAAGTGCATTTGAAATTCAAAGCACCCAAGAACAGCTCCAGTTTCTTGATAGAAGCTTTAAAATTTAAATGTTCGCGGGGAGCTGATTTTATTTATGGTAGTTATTGATATCTATATTCTGGCATAGATACCTATAACATAACCTTAAGAAAACACAAGTCATGTAGGTAGATATGTAGGATAAAGTGAAAGTTTTGTTTTACGAAAGCAGGAAAAGCACTTTTAAAGGCGAGAAATGAGTTTAAAAAAACTAGTTTAAGTAAATCTATAGAAAGATATATGAAAGGTGGAAGGGTGATTCTGTTCCTTCTGTGAATGAATGCAGTTTACTTCTCCATTGTTCCAGAAATTTCAGTGCTTTTAAGCTCCGTAATTTGTTCCCTGTATTTGCATATGGCAAAGAAGATCGGTTTGGAAGTAATATTATGTTGATTGGTTCACTAGTTTGGCCGGGTTGAATGGATAAATAGAGGAGGACATAAGAAGCAGAAAACGTATGTTTGATATTTGAGGATGAAATGACACACTGCTTACAACGCATAATGGTTTTTGTGTCAGTCAGTCCAGAAGAGGGAAGAAGGGAAACGGATTGCATTTTTCTTCTTTCTTCGAGAAATGTGGGTTCCCCCTCCCTAAAAATAAATAGAAGAAAATTGTTAAAGTCAACCTCTCAAAAACATGCATAGAATGAAAAACAGACAAAAACATTTTGGGGGTCTTTGAAAAAAAGTTAATTGTTTCAGTGTTTGCAATTCGATGAAAATATTTCTAATTTCCTCTCCTCTTTGACTTTTTCCTCTCCTGTTTTTCCCATCCTCTGTATCATCTTATGTCACTTACTTATTGTGAACCCATCGGCTCGCATGCCCGTTACAATTTTATCTTCCTCCGACAGCAAAGTCCGAAACGGAATAGTATGTTTGTAGCCATCGATTGGCCCTAATGCCAGGAGCAGAAGGAAATGCTTCTCCACCACCACCACCACCACCACCACCAGCTCCTACACCAAGTTCTACAGCACCACCCTAAAATAGATAAACTGTGCGTTGGACGAATATATTTAGCATAATCAATTACGACATGAACCCGTCGAGAGTAAGGGTAACAAGGTATCATGCGCAACACGGTCCTTTTTATCTTTCATGTTGAGCTTGTTTGGCCAGAACAGAACCAAGCCAAATTTAACGAAAAAGAACTTTTTTTGATATACACTCGTACAAGCTTTTTTCGAGTGCTTACTCCCTGTCAATCTGTTTTCCTTTTTGTACTTTCTTTCATTTATAGTAGGAGAAAGATGACACGGTCACCACCATCGTCACTATTACATACCACGGAATAGAGGAAAATTGCAATTCATACAACGAGCGCTGGAGATATATTTGGGAGTGGAAACTTAATCAATCTTCCCAATCTCAAATCTTGATATGTTGCGTAAATAGTTTCCCTTCCGGAAGGAAGGAATTAGCTATGGCATGCATGCTAGAATAGAGTTTGAGCCCTATCACAATTCCACATTTTAGTTTTGCTCGGACCAACAGCGGAATGTTTGGGTTCATTCATTGTGCCCGCCTTTGATAGAAGTACTCCGGGAGGGTAGAGCCAGTCACACCGCCACCCCCGTTGGAGTTTTCTTGCTGAGTCATTTTGAGAGTGACTGAACCGGCGGAATTTATCATCGTCCCGATTTCTTAAATCAGTTCAGCAATATTGGTATCCGGGTAAGGGAGACGGTTGAACACGATCCGGATGTCGGTGGCGGTTACCCAGTCCTTTCTATTAATGAAAGACATTGTGTTTGTATCACATATTGAATGATAAATAATTAGTTTGGTCATTGCATAGACTGCATATGGATGGTAAATGACTCACTTGGAGAGTGGGACTATTGTCAAAGTCAATTACGCTGGGTCGGTCTCCCGTGTACTGAAGGCGATTTGATTCGGTTGCTCTGTGGATGTGTAAATGTTTTATGTAGGTATGCATAAGTATGAGTGTGAACGACGACAAAAGTTCAGACAAAGCTTGATAATGATTGTATTGAAACCAAATTCTAGTTTAGTTGTCAAATTAGCAATAGTTTATGATCTCTATAATTTCGTTTTGCTAGAAGAAGAAATCTGTACAATATGAGTGAGAAGAAAGGATATCAATTAATGACTTATAATGAATGGCGTAGCCGACTGAACTCATTCATTATTACTCAGTTGCTGTAACCGCGAATGACGGAAAGTTATCTCCAATTATAAAGCGTAGTCCATTTAAATCAACAACAGATGTTACGATTTGTTTTCTTTTCACAAATTCATATCGCGGACTTAAATCACTGAGCAAAAGGAAATCAAAAAAAGGTTTTTTGCTACAAATCGAATTTGACTTCTGCATTCTATCTTAAAGCTCTGCCTTACGTTTAATGGGGTATATAATATTATATCAATTACCGATGCAAAATATTATTATTTTTTGCGAAAATCAAACTTTGTTACAGAATGAACAACAAAATTAGGTTTTAAAGTACATTGCTATAAAAAAAACGATATTACTCGCTGTGTCACACTCAAGATATACATACCTCTTACCATTGACATGTATTTACGCTCACATACCTTCGTTGTCTCCGCGTATATTGTTTAACTGATTAGTAACTAGTGATGACAAACCTCACAATTAATGGTAAAGTATCCGAAAGAAGTATACTATGGGGGTACCAAAAGATTTAGAATTATGTACGTTTAAAATGTTATCCTCCAAAAATATAAGTTGGAGATATAAGAAATAATAATCGTGGGAAGTATTGTGTTTTTTACAGTGATACAAGTTAACTCTATTAACGTAATTAATTTGGTAGCCCTAATGATTAGCCATTATAACATGTTACAACAGCGTTTTATACTGATGCAATTAAAACACTTTAATTACACTAATAACACTTATTCCGCTCTACACGAAATGGTGAAGTACAACCTGGTACATATGTACATAATCAAAGACGTGCTTGTCTTTTTCTGTTGCTCATGATTTACGAATATTTGCTGTAGATACTACTGTAAAACCTATCAATGCATAATATAAAGTAGAAACTAACTTCTATATCAAATTGAGTAATAAAATATTTCGAACGTATCCCAAGTCCCTAATCAACATCACAGTTTATAATGTTAACTATATAATATACAAATATATAATGTAGCGCTAAAGCTAATGCTAAAAACTTATTACTTAACAATTATTAGCAAAACACAACAGTTAATACTCTTCAATGGTTTGCATAAAGTCGTCTAAACCGTCATCCGATTCCCATTTTGTATCTTCAAGCTGTTTAGGCGGTTCATCTTGTGAATAGGTCTTGTTATTCTCCGGCATCTCTAACTCTCCCAATAGGACATTGAAATTGTCATCCCCCCAGTCAAGATGATTCTCATCTCCATCCTCCTTTTTCTCTTGCTCTTCTTCTTCAATGGATATAACTTGAGGAGTAGATTCAACAATGGCTACATCCGGAGTAGTTGCGGACACGGCCTCTTCTGCATGTCCATCGTTCCCCTCCGCTACTGTAGATTGTTGTTGCAAAAGTGCATCTTGATTTACTTCAATGTCAAATTCGAAGGTATTATTGAATTGAACTGTAGAAACCCCATTTTCAAGTTCCACTATCTGCCTACCCATTAAAAGAGGAGAGTCCAAATTGGCTTTCGTAGATACGAGGACAATTCCATCATGAGGAACAACAATTAGCATTGATTTCAGATGAATCTGAAGGCGAAACTGTTTTAAACAAAAAGACCAACAGAATAAAGTAGCAAGAAAGTAATTAATTGATCGATTAATAATACCACTATAAATAATTTTATGTTGATTACGTTCGATAGTATGATGGCAGTGCCGGGGGTGAGAATGAATTCATAGGCTGCTGCAATTTTTTCAAGTATGATCACGGGGATTGTTCCAGTAAAGTCGACAAGTGTCATCCTTCGACCTCCTTTGATCTTTTGGCTCGCCTTGCTGGACAATTTCAGAATGACGGCGATTAGGATTGGTATGGGTCTCCCATCCCGAAGTGTCTCCCAATTCTCCATGATCCACTTTATATTGATGGACTCTGTGATGCTCTTGGTTTGTGTTCTTGTGCTTTGAAGATGATTGTGTAGTTGGAACCAGCAGTCCTTGTCCACCGAGTTAACCGCTGTCTCCAACTGCTCCTTTTTCTTGAATTCACGGCTCAACTTTTGGCAAAACTGGGTGCTGGTGGGTGGTTTACAAGGTTTACAACCCATTTGTGTTATTTGGGATGATGATAAAGCGGGAACAATGTTAACTGCACTGCCGCCCGGAAAGGACGAATGAAACTTTTCCACCTGTCCCGGAATTCGATCTGCCTGTATACTTTTCGGAGTTGTGTCCGTTGAAGTTATGTATGACAATGAAGTTGCCGCTGGCCTTTTCTGATAAAAATCGTCGATACGCTTTTGAGTTGTAGAAAGAAGAAAGTGCTTTCCCCTTGCATTTTTTTGAACTGCCACCTTTGCTGTTGTTGTTCGCTGGACGACATTTGAAATTCCAAATGGATTATTAATATTCTTATCATTATTATTCCCTCCGTTCCCTTCTTTACTGCTCCCTGGCCGTGACTCTTTATCCATTTTCAAATAACTACAAAAGTAAATTTAAAAAAAACGTGACATGGGAAATAAAATAACGTATGAACGTATCAGATATCAGAGAGTGAAACAAATTTCAACATGTTCTCCTTTTCAATAAAGTAATTTGACTGATGTAGCTTACAGCAAAACCTGTATTTGTTTATGAAGGTAATGTACTTACAACAAAAATCAGATGATTGATATCTTTTTATTTTTCACTTAATTAAGATTCCATTCCGAATGAATAGGGCTGACTGAGTTGCTAATGTGTGACGTTGGATGACTTGACACTGATATATTGCTAGACAGATTTTTTACTGATGCGTTTTATTTAGGAGAGTCAGCGATGGAACGAGGGATGTTTCAAGAAGGTACGTAGCATATGGGTAGGCAGGAAAGACAGGAGTGGGAGCTGTGAAACCCAAGGTTCTGTTGATTAAGAAACGCAAGAGGGTTACTTTGATGCAAACGTATCGTTGCATACAAATATGTAAATATAATAGTAAGCGAGTGTAAAACAGAATCTCATATCATGCATAGAAAACACTGATACTATTAGCTATTTTAACATATATCAATTCAGCCGGATAAGTCTAAAGGCACCAAAGATGAATCTTAATCATTGATGTATAAATATACGTATTAAGTAAATGGAGCACAGAACATTACTCACTTACTCCCCACAAACCCATTTAAAAATTAAGATCGCTGAGTTGTTGGATTCGCTATACATGAATCCCTGTACAAGAATATGAATATATTAAGGCAACGAGAGAAACAAATATATGAGTGGTTTTGGTTTGCCATTACACATTAGCTCGAATTACGTTGATGAATTATGAGGATGAGGACCTTCAATCAAAATATTTAACGTTCCAATTTATTTCAAATAATTTCAAGTATATTATTACAGTTAGTTTCAAAATTAATTCACTTATTGATCACATCAATATCTTTTTCATCATAGTCATCCGCGTCCACCTCCTACATGTACATTGGGACCAAGCGGGAAGGCAATACATATCGAAAAAGTTAAAATACCACTTTCGTCAGCGCAAACTAGCATTGGAGTCATCTCATTTTATTCTCCCATTTGATTAACATTAGGGCTTACATCGATGCTGAATTAGCAGCCGAAAATACAAGAAACATAATTTAAAAAACTGACAATGATGCAAATTTACCAATTTCCAAAAACTGTCAACATTACAAATTAAAATATTGCCTGAAATTTAAAGAACCAGGTAGTCCGTCGCAGGTACTTTATTTTTCTCCAAAGGCGCAATGGTTAGGGACCACATTTAGGTCGTTTTCTCTCAGAGACTGTGGAAGTCAAGCCGGATACCGGTCGTGCCTGTTACCCGTTCCCACCTGCGTTTACCTGTAGACATGCAGGTAAATTTTATTGAGTACAGTTACGGGCTGGGTTACGGCAAGGTAAAGAATACATTTTACCGCGTTTGCCTACCGTAGATACAATATACGTTGTACGTGTACGTAGACTTGGGCAGTACAGGTCGTACACGTAGCGTTTTTTTTTAACCCAACTTGATCTTTAGGTGTAAACTCTTCGGTTAGGTAACTTTTTTTCCGGAAGATCTACCTGGTCTGTTGTTATTATTTTTCGGAGGAATTGGGGGATAATATGCGCAGAGCCTGCATCAGTAAAAGAGGAATCCATAGTTTTGAAGCTGCTTCATCAAATAAAGCTTGCAACTGAAATGAATTCTAAATAAGCTACACATCTTTTGGGAAAAATATCGATTTCAAATTTTATTTATGGAAATTCCTTTCATGTGATTTGTAAGAATTTCATACTTTCATTTCATGAAATCATCATTGTCATTTTTTCAGGATTTGCATTTTCGGCTGCTCAATTGTATCAATTACCTTTTCGGTCAGAAAGTCACCTTAGTGTAAATTGACATACACTCTGCTTGTTAAATCGCAGCCCCCAAGCGGGAAACGTTTTCATGAAGGTATATTTTAAACATTGATGTCTTTATCCGATTGTTCCTTGCAGGAGGAAATTGGGTCTCAATAATTAACAACATCAGTAAGTCCGTACTTGAAAGTGTTCTTGAAGCGGAAGCTAATTTTCGTACCTCTGAAAGAAAATGCACATGTTCCTCCTCTTGATGGCTCTTTGAACTTGAGGCTGTAGCTGTATGAAGAGACGTGGCTTCAGATTTTACCATTATCGCCATCGTAAAAATAAAAAATAAATACCACTAATCCATTTATTATATTCAACTAATAAAAAGCACATACATACTACGTACAAAAAACTCCAACCAGGGACGGAAAGCTTCTTTGTTTAAAACTCTAAACTACATTTGACACACTCGTGCGTAAACGAGTAGACTCCATTTATCCTGTCTTCGAATTACAAAATAACTGACACAAAATTAGCTATGGGTATACCTTTTGGATGGAGTGTCTAAAATTTACCATGTATAATGCTTTTTAGAGGTAGTGTTTAAATTTAGCAATGGGTAAACTCAGTATGCCTTTAGTGCTCAATTTTAAGCTTACGAAAAAGCCAACAAAGAGCGTTTATTTGTATCCTTGAACATAGTGACGAGGAAAAGAGCGAAGCGGAGAGAAAGAGTCTCTGATACGTTTGCATGCTAGAGAGAATAGGAGCGAAAGAGAGACAAAAAGCTTGTTGTATTTCTACATGCCAGAGAGATAGAGAGAGAAAGATTTGTTTGTACATACGCATGACAGAGAGTGGAACGGAGAGAATAACTTCGTGTTCATAGTCACGTTAGAGAAAAAGATGACGAAGAAGTGTTTTTTGGCGCTCCAGTAGTCAGTCCATGTATATTTGATATCAAGACGAAACAGAACTGTACACTTACCTATATTACGTTATGTTAGATTGTAAAATGCGGAAAGAAGCGTTCACTTGATTAGACATCTGTCAAAATGGTCTGTTTACTTATATTGACGTTGTAAATATGACTTTACCACTTTTCGTACCCCACAGCCGCTTTTCGTACCCTACGGCCACTTTTCGTACCTTTCGGGTCCTTTTTCTATTGTTTGAAAAGTACTCCAACTTGTTACCTTACTATAATAGATTTAAGTGTATAATTTGACAATCGAATTGTACCAGATATTGTGTAACCGATAAGTTATTGTTTCAGTTTGTTCATTGTTAGTTTGCCTCCTAGTTTTCCCTCGTATTCTTTGTCCAAAAAGAAGCGTCTTTTTTTGTAGATTTTTGTGTTATATCCACCGCAGAGGGACGGGAGCACTTCAGATTCAGTTTAGGACTCGACAGAGTCACATCATTCAGCCAGTGGCTCAACAGAGTCAGTAAAGCCATATTTGTCTCAGCCAGAGACAGTCAGTCAGGATAACAGAGTTTTTTCAGTCCTTCTCAGGACTTTTCTCTGTAATTGTAGTTCGAAATATAGTTTAATTTATCAGCCATAGGGGGTAGGCAACTACCTCCCATCATAACTATTAATAAAGTAGAAACTTATTTAGTTAAAATCACAAAAATCACTTCATTGTAGTTCGTCGGACACATCAATTTATTTGAAACTTATACCTGGCAATTCTACATCATTTTCAAATACATTAAGCCATAATTTGTTCCTGCAACTTAATTTCATCAAGAGATATTTGTTCGCCTTTCACCACACACTGAAACCTACTTATTGGGTTCTCACCATAAGCATCATTTTGAAACCGTTGATGTCCAGGCTCCAATCACCCTAGAGTTATTTATTGGCCGAAGACAGAGCCCTGTTCTTCTTTCATCTCTTATGAAAAGCCCGTTCAACATAACATAACTATCAAAGCTTCAATCATAAATCAACCAATCGTTAGCATCATTGAAGGCAAACATGTCACACTAAATACTGCTTCTTACAAATAGCCAAAATAACAACATTCAAATTCAATGACAGCTAATATTAAAACCACAATAATAATACAACTTTCTTCATTTAGTTCAAACAAAGGAAAAAATCAAAAGTGAGTTATTGTTACTATAGTCTGCTAGATTCTCCGTGTTCTCCGCCGGTTGTGATCAGCTCTTTTGTAGACAGTGAACTGGAAGGTTAATAATTTCAGTCTTTGAAACCATCTCCAAATGTTGCAAGAGTAGATGTAGCCGCGGTGCAATGCGCGGTTGGTCTAGTCGTGGCCCTTTCGGAACATGGTTCCTGGCATAGCGATCCTTTCCATAATTAAGCTGCAAATTCTGGACGAAAGTGAACCAGGGCAATAGAAACATGTACGATGAGTAGTTGCGGGGTCCAGAAGGAGTGTTTGAAACTCATTCCAATCGTCATTTCCATCAACTATAAGCATTAGCGACCAAAAAAATGAAGAAGCCAAATATTAAATATGTATACCCATATAAATTATTTCCATCATTGTTTTCATTCATGCAATTATTTTACGATTGAATATTTATTTGCATCAAGAACTTGAACGTTTCTTTAATTCTCGATGAGTTACTTCGACATTTGCTTGCAAAGTAACATTTTTATACCATTCTACTTGACACTAATTGACTCAATCTATTGATATTTGAGGATAACTAAAAATAAATAAATTGGTTATATTCTTTATATATCGATATTGCATATAGATGTAACATGTAACAGCTATCGAACTAAATAGTTAAATTTGGGGAAATTGTTTCTCGAATGGTTGGCAGTGTTGGTAGTTTGACGTTTTCGCGGAGGTTGAATGTCAGAGCGCCATCCAACAGTATAAGAGGATTCAAAGATTCAACAATGCTCTAGTCAACCCCCATTGATATCCAAGGGCTCCATTAGCCGTTGTTGACAGAGAAAGCAATAGTTGATTGAATATTTTTAATTTTATAAATCGTTCTCATCTTCTTACCAAATTAGGAGAATTCCTACCAAGCTTTTGGAACTATTAGGGCAAGGGGATGACGGTTTTTTACTAGAAGATCAATTGCAGGATTTGAAATGGGCATTCGTGTAGAAGGTGCTGAAAAGCAGTTGGATTTTATCCTCCGCCGCTGCAATCCAAAATAAATGACGGACCGCCTCTCTCAGCTTGGTCCACAGGATGCTTAGCGAAAACGACGAACTGACCTAGTCGAGATTCATATTCCTTGTCAACGGAGAAAGTAGCATTCCCGCTAGACCCTTCTTCCCCTCTATTCTGATCTTCTGCATTATGTTCTCTTTCACCCTCTATATTCAATGTTTCTCCGATTGAGTTCTCCTCCTTCGCCATATCGTCTTGCTCCTCCCATCCCTGTCTCCTAAACGTCATCCTTCTCCACCGCTTCAGAACTTGATGATAATTGGTCCTGAATGGCCTCACCCGTCTTCTCTTTCATATCACACATCATTCCCTCGTCTTCCTTGTTATGTTTTACATCGTATTGTGTTGGATTTATTTAATTCATAATTTATAACATCCCCTCCTGACGAATGGTTAAGTGATCACCCGAAAGCTCGAGAAAATAAAGTTTTATTTGTTTCACGAATCATGATGACCGATTTAATTCCTAATTCGATAAGTGTTGGATTTATCATGCTCATGTTACAACCCACTTGCAAATCTGTACAAAAAAAGTTTTGACAGTATGTACTACTAACAGTTTTCAACTTCTCTGTCCTTGATTTGAATTGAAAAAAAATCTATTGTAAGAGACCGACTGGAGGGCAGTATAAAAAACCAGTCTATCTTTCGACCGGGTTCACTTTTTTCTATCTTTTTCTATCTCCCTCACTATCTCCTCTTGCAAATCATATGGCAACAGTCGAAGAGTGCCGTTTGGTCTAGATCGATCCTCGGCGCAGTTTCAGCATATATTGAGTCATACCATTGCAGCGTAGTAGTAATCATTCTTTATTCCACGGAAAGTCATATGGCAGTAGAAACATTCGAATATCATTATTATTATTATTAAATCACATTTTGTTGGAGAGCTAGTGTTATCTTTGGACGTGTTAGTGATTTTTAAAAACAAAAATGGAGAAGGTGGAAACGTGCTTTGAGCTTCAAAGGGCTCGGCAGTTTACTAAAGTATGTGCTGCTAATTTGGGCCCTCAGCTAACTGTGAATGTAAAGCAGGCTGTTTGTGAAGGCATTAAAAACAACCGGATGTCCCTTGATAAGTTTTCCAATCCGAAAATGTTAGGATCTGGACGTTACGGAACAATGGTTGTTGCATGTTCAAGTGAGGAGGCCCTTTGAGACCATCATCGTGGAAAACATCCAGTCGCCTAGTTTACCAGCGCTCATCAATGAAATGACCATGTTCAAGTTTAAAGCAGACTGCAGTTTATCCCATATCCCACTGGCAAGTTTCTTATTGGAATCGGATGTGCTCAAGCGTGCCATGAACGAGTTGCATATAAAACACATTTGGAAAGGTACGTAGTCAACAAAAAATAGTTAGTAACATAGTGTAGTCATTTAGCTGGTAGTTACCAATTAAATATTTCATTTTTGTCTTTTTGAAGATCACAAAGACCAGCTTAGAGGTGGGGATGCGAAAAAACTGTGGGAGCTCCCCCATTTTCCTATTGATCAGCCAGAGACAGTATCATCCCGTCGTCAAATGTTTCGCCTTTCAAAACACTATGAAAAGGAGCCAAAACCAGAAGCTGCCGTAGTCGTAACGACGGAATAATGACGAAGAAAAGCGTCGTTTTCGCTTGATTTTTGCTGGTAACTCTTTTGTTTTTCACTTTTGATTTTTCAAGTCGAAAAAATTGAATTACCAGGAAATCAAAAGTGAAAAGTTTGCAAATGACAAAACTGACTGTTTATTTTGATGCTCCAGCTTGTTAGTTATAATTATAGTATCATTATTGTATGTACTTTTCCAGCCTAAAACTTGTACTTTGTTTTCCCCTGTTACCCTTCTTATCTTCTTTGTAGTCAATATTCAGTAATTTCACACGCTTTTAAATTCTATTATTAATACATTTTTAATTCAACTAAACTAGGTTTATACATATGTACTACATCTTACAAAAAAATAAAAATGTATCCCTTTCTGTCATACTTTGTGAGCTGGTAGCTGAATAGGTTTAGTTGGGTAAGGCGGTTCTAAACCGACGAGCTGTAAACGGTCTCGTTGGCCGTGTGATGCACCAAAAACAACACCCGGTCCTGATTGTTTTCGATAAATCTATCTTCATATCGCTCAAACTGCATAGAACTATGTTTTCTGCAAGAAATTCCGGTAATGGGGATGTCTACTTTCCTTAAAATAGATTTGAAGGTTGTCGATGACAGGAAACGGGTGACCAGAAACAGATACGAGCTGAAGTTTCGACCCTTGATGTTGAGTTCCGGCGTTATCAGGTTTAGTCGAAAGAGTGCTCATTATCTATTAAATTAAATTAGCCATTAAATTAGCCATTAAATACCGCGCAAGTGCTCATTGTCAGTTGTGGGAGCCGGTCCAACTGAATCCCGTTTAGGGAAAGTGTTGAAAGGGTTTCGAAAGCGTGCACAACCAAATCTCACACGCCCTCAAGACAATCATTTACATTCTCCGGTCTCCTCACAACTTCTACAAGGCCCAATTTCTTGCGTTGTTCAACCTCGTGCAGGAGCGGAGGGAAGCAAACCCAATCGAGTCGACCAACGCATACAAGCATAATTCAACTAGATTGGGCCACTCCAATTTCAATTAGATTGTGCGCAGTTTCATTTTCCCCCGTTCCCCGTTACGTGCAGCAGCAGCTTCCCCGTTTGGGTGGTGTAAAAGTGGACGAGCGTGTCAATGTGCGAGCTGTGGGGCAGGGATCACAAAACGCTGGAATGCCATGAGTATAGGTCATGGGTACACCTCAGCTCCAAAGTCTTCAATAATGAAAGAATAGGAGGATGCGGATACATGGTCACTTCTTCTTTTTAATGTATCCACATCCTTGTTAAATCAAAAAGTACACATCACTACCACATCTCTCATGAAGGCATTAGCAGCTTCCTTTAGGGACTCCACAGCCAGCTGAAGCTCAAAGCCAGACGTTTCCAGTACAAGACAGAGCTGATTGCGTAGAAAGTGACTAACTCGACATTTCCGTCAGTACTTTTCTGTAATACCGGGCCACCGTTCCAATTCAAGGTCCTTCTGACGATAAAGGATTTCGTTTCTAACAATGGACATGAGGCTACGAAAACGGTGCGGCTCTGCATCAGGTCTATATACGATCCTTTCATTCCATCAAGTTTTGCGTCACTCCATCAACCCAAATCTGTAATACCAAATTAAGCAACATAAAACAAATTTGATATTTTTATACACATTTTGTTATATATAACATTTTTATACATTTATTTTCTCATCTCAATGTGTAATTTAAGTTTACGATCCGTAGGTGGTATAAGCATGTCATCCTCTTTTATTGCATCGGTAGAAGTTGAAGTGGAGGTGACTTTAGTTGGCTTTTTATGTCTTTCAGTTGTTTCTCCGTGAACTTTCAGGTGAACATTCCCCGCCCCTTCCCTTCCCAGTATTTTTGTTGAAAAATGGGAGGTTGTGTATAGCGTGAGCTCTTAATTAATAACTCTTATTATGAAGTATGAACTTCCGCCATTACAGACACTAAAAGGTACTAAAATTGTATCACATTTTGTTCTAGTAGAGAGCATGCGGCATCTATCTATCATGTGTATTTCAAAACTTTAGGTATCCCGAGTAGTGAAGCGCGCGCCAATATTTAGCAACTCTACTAAATATATCCTTTAGGGATAAGATTACAAAGCAAAATTTAGATAACACAATAAAGTGGACGAGAAGTTTTTTAATTATCAAAAGGAAAAAATGTTAACAGCTTTTTTTCAAAGTTTTTAAATCAAAAATGATCAAGAGAATCAAACGCCAGATGTGGCTGGACTATCTAATTTGTTAAATTAATATTTTAAATAATTATTACAAATATTATGAATACATATTCAAGGGCAAGAACCTTTGCGAATTCGGCGTAATAAATGGTATGCTTATTAAATTTGCTTCTTTTGCATTTTAATTCATCTGTTTAATATTTTATATATGATATACACAATAAAAATGGCATATGAATTGATGATTTGATCACAAAAGATATAGCACAGTTGCTAAAATAGCACCGGAAATCACGAAATTATTTAATTTTTAAAAATAAACTAAACTAATTGATAACATCTCTTACATACAGAAAATGTATTATTTTTTTCAATTAATTAACCTAATTTATGGGGCTCTTTTTTCGGTGTATTTTTTTTTTTTTTTGGTAAAGACTTGAAATTGGTAAGTGAATATCTGCAATCCTGGAAGCCACCTCCATAAATTACTGCTGTAGAGTTCACCCCGATGCATTAATCGATTCAAATGCAAAACCTGACCGGAATCATAATGCTAGAGTTCCTCAAAATAGCGATTTGCTGCATCGTCCCTATTGTTTTGAATGATGGATCCTGCTGCCAGATTGATACGAGACCGATGCTCATAGATATAAACTCGTACATTCTCCACAAAAGATCAGTAACAAAAGAAGAATCAGTAAAGATTGCTAATACAAAATGGCTCAGTTGCTATATACTATAATGTCCAATTCCATCACAAAACCATATGACAATGGCATTGTTTTCAAAATATGTCGTAAATTATTTTTTGTTTAAACTGTTTGTAAAAACAACTAAAGTTGAAGCTTGAAGAAGGCAAAAATTAATATATCCGTTCATCGTAATCCGAAAAACAATGAATATATGCTAGAATAAACTGGTTTATCCAAATCCTAAACCTAGGATACAGGATAAACAATTGCACCCTGCTGGTACTAGTATGGGTGGGATGATTTGGCTGTAGATGCCATCCTCACAAAAGTCAAGTCGTAGCTTGATATCAAGTAATAGTGTCTGAGTGGATTCACGAATCCAAAGTGTTGGACATTTGAGGGGTAGATAATAGAGCAGACATCATAAAAAGGTTGTACCGAATAACGTAGGAAACCAAAAATTTGAATGGGATTTGCCATTCAAATCCGGTACAACCTTTGCAGAATCACAATTTAAATTATTCTTGTCTGATCTAAGAACCTTCATTATCAATTTGTTGGACCGACGCTTTGCTCCCATCAAATGGTCTCATGGACGGGTGATCTCGAAACAACTGATGGACAGCAATAGAAAACTCTTCTAAAAGGTACCGGATGTCACATTTGTGGAAGTAGGTGATAAACCATTGGAAAGGCAGGTTTACATAAGTCTTGATCTTACTTTCTTTGGGGCGCAGAATGTCTCGAAACAAATGGCTGGTCCTCCAACAATTGTACAAGTCGGACATCTCGGTGAGTTTCCCCAACACTTGCCTCCATGCCTAAAAAAACAAACTGTTTCAGTTTAGAAAACTTATTAGAGTACATCAAAAGTTCGTTATTTTTTACCAGTTCTGGAAGCACATTGAGAGGATCTCGGCCTGGATATTGTTGAAGTAGACGACTGATTACGGGATGAACCTGACCTGAACCTGCTTGTACTGGTGGTTGTGTTAATGGTGGAGGTTCCTCTCGAACAACTTGCCTGTACAACCTCCTGACCACCCTGGTAAAGTCCATTGACAGGGTTTTAATTCCTTCTTCAGCAGTGGAAATTGCCAAAAGTTGTGGAGGGGCCGTCGCGGCCTCTAAAACAGAATGGGATAACTGCGGTCAGGCACCGCGGATCGTGGATTTTCGTGGGGGAGAAAATATGCAATAGGGAGACTAAAATAATTTTCATGGGGGAGAATGATAGCTCAAAAAATTGAGAATTTTATGTTATGCCTTTTACTTGACCATTGACCACTCGTTTTTACAACAAATACAAGAATATTACTGGCGAGCGAAGCGAGCCGAAATTATCGTAGATATTTGTTATCAAAGTTCAAGAAAATCCTTTGACGAGCGAAACGAGCCGAAATTTCCGTAGATATTTGCAGTCTGCGGTCAAACGGAATTGGAACGTTCTTGGCTTCTTCTTCTACAATTGGATCAATCGGATCCTTTGCCACAGCGTTAATCATCATATTTTCATCCACATCTCGAAGTTGACGATCCATTTTAATGTTTTTCTTTAGTCTCTATTTTCCTCTAAAAATCAATTGCAGTTTATGCCAAATTAATAAAAGAAATAGCTTTTGATTGAAATGGTTAATTAATGACCCTCTCAGTGAAGCCGAGTACAGTAATGAAGAAAAAACTGGATAAACAAAAACGTAAAAGTGAGTATTTTCCTTTTTCCTTAGTCAAAGTCGAGGATGGATGCCATGTTCTACTTAAGCACGAATATTTTACAATACTAAGCAGCGGAGGGCGAATCGTTGACTGATGATAGATGGGGATTGGGGGACTTTGAAGGGATCATAAATGGTGATGTAGGGACTATGGAGGGTGGTAAGGGACAGTGTAGGATGATGGAAGTATCCCAGAGGGGGTAGAGTGGGATGGTGGGTTCATGCAGTGGTCACCGCTGGACCATGGGGGGACCTTGGAGGAATCATGTAGGGTGATGGGGGCATCATGGAGGCATAAGTTAACCTTTCATTCTATCAAAGAGGAAACCTACTAAACGTGTTTAATCGTGTTTAACCGTGAGCCTAACCGGATGAAAAAAAATTGACATTGCCTAAGCGGTTAGTAAACGTAAACTGCATTTTTTCATTAAATTGATTTAATTTAAATGTAAATTTCTTCTCTGCTACTTTTTTCTATATATTTACGTTTACTAAATTTGATTAAAACCTTTTAATTGTGTAAATAATGAAAGCATTACGATTTTCCTAATATCTTACTTCAGTAATGGTTGGGTGGAATGGGTGGGTGGTTGAGTATTTTATGGAGTCAACTAATGTGAATTGCGATATGTGAAAGAGGGAAAGTGGGTTCAGTTATTCTTTCCCTGCGCACCTGTACACGAATTAATCTGATAATGGATGATAGGAGTCACATTAACTGATCCATTCAAAGTGTTACCGGGTTGAAAATTAGGATCCTGACTTACGAGGGATCACCTCAGGACATTCTGCCCAAAACGCTTGATACTCCGGTAGTAATTAGCTACGGACCTAAGATGGATAATCCCC
>JAQIWX010000451.1:0-16813 GCA_034696785.1 Lepidocyrtus cyaneus | reverse complement strand
ATCATTCAACTGTTAAATTAGATTTGGCATGAAATCACCTTTCTTTTTTCGTCCTTTTGGTTTGGATGATAAATTGATAAAAAAATATGATCCTTCTTGTTAGAGAGTATTATTCGACTTCACGTCAAGTCACGTCACGACAAGACCGCAAGTAATACTAATAAAAGCTAGCTATATGCAAATGCATAAACTATAGCCAATTATTGGCCGACCCACGATGCACTTTCAGTAATTGATTATGAATTAATAAATATTGCCCCTATGATGGTGGCACCCAAAATGAATTGCATATTGTTAGCAATAAAAAATATAACGATCGAACGAAACCCAAGCCAAATAGGAAGTAAAATGGTATCTGAAAAGGGAAACAGCCCTAGCCCGGTGTAAATAAACTTATATTGAAGAACGAAGGATATTAGTCTTAAAAAATCATGGCAGTGGATTTTTTTATCAAGATACAGATTATGAAACAAGCCAATAAACGGATTAGATTAAAAATACTGTTATTGAAAATCTATTTAAGATTTGATATTTATCGTTTTAACTCTGTTCCTGTTATGAGGAGAAGAGAAACCATCTCAAGTGGAGGAGACCAACAACGACGCGACGGGCAAGACGGAAAAAAAAATTAATGCCAATAAAAAACATGAAAATCGTAATTTAATATTGCATCTCCAATCTGCATAAATATGTCATTAGAATGGGAAGCACACTCACAAACTTTTTTTAAATAGTTTCTTTGCATAAGCTTTTTAACCCTCTCCCATTTCATTCCAATTTTCTGTTACTTAACCCAGCATACACCCCACCATACACGCATTATCTTCAGCCAAAAAGGAAACGTTGAGGGGGTTCATGATTTCATCTTAATGATGGATCCTAATCATATTTCAATTTTTCCTCAAAACATCAAATATTTCTTTATTGATGCAATTTCAGGACTATTATAACAACATTATTGGTAGCTTTATCTTTATGATTCTCCCATTTTCATTTCATATTTCTTTAAAACTGAACTGCTACCACTACTGCTGCCTTATATCCCTAAAAACGATTGGGGATGGAGTCAACGTTCTTATAAAGACACGTTAAAATACGATGATTATAAATATTTTTGCGCAAAAATCATGAAGAAAACGATTTCATGTCAAAGCTACTAAAATGCTCTCCGCTAAATATGCTTATCATCATTACTACTACTACCTATGTCTGTGTATGCATAACCCTTACTATCATTATCATCATCACCACCACCACCATCAAATCATGTTAATAGATAGCAATTACGTGAAAAATGTGTTTTTACTACAACCCATCTCACATCTCATATACATATGCAAGTAGACTTTTTATATTACACTTAATCATACTTAATTGTACAGTGCAACATGGTAAGTTTGTAAAAAAAAAAGTGAAAACATTTCTTGTTCACTTCACAAATGGGAGGGGGGATGTGCTACTGTACTGAAGTGCTGTAACCCCTGCCATGTTCTTCGTTAAAACAAATCTATACATATTGCATAAAAATATATCATTTCATCTCATGTTAACTTTGACTCGACTGATTGAATTAAATACGTTTGTTAAAATATGTAAAATAATTTTCAGTGAATTTTTTGTCATTCTTAAAAAAGCCTTGAAATAAATAATGTTTTTCAATCAGAAGACTAGAGAACGTGCTTAGGTTTTAGCGTAACGCAAGAAGGGATATGCCAATTTCATTTTTCAGTTTGCTCAAGCAGAAAAGCGATGATAAGCTCCCCTTTCATTCAATTTCAGCCTTAATTTGATCCCTTACGTATGTAGTCCTAATTTAAATTGATAAAAATAATTACAAAAAAGAGCACTGCACTACATTACTCAACTGATAAGGGGCTAATTTAATAAATGATTCTAAATTTTTACCTTAATTTTCTGTCTAATTGGATGAATAATTTAGTTTAGTTCGTTACAATGATTTGTTCATTATTGTTACGTACTTCGCTTGTGGAGCTTGTTGGGATTTTTTTGCATGCTCCTGTTTGTAATAGCAGAATTTGCATGTTCTCTTTCTGTCTCATCATTATCATCATCATCATGTTTATCAAATTATTCTCTGAGCTTATCGCCTTTTCGCAATCAAAATATGTACTATAATCAGAGGAAACTTTTTCTATCCAAAGTTCAAAATGGTTAAAACTCACTATCGTAAATTGAATTGACATGACTATGTTGTTGTTCTTTATGTGAACGTAAAAACTCTGTTATGTAAACTGCTAATAAAAAAATCAAAAGATAGATGCAGATAAGATATTATCTCTCACCTTACAAACAATGAATTATACAGATATCTGCATTGCACCAATTCAATTAACATTATTGATGTAAGTTAAAACTAAAAATAAGCTATAAAATTTTTGCACGATAAACATGGTACGATGCAGCAACAGCATGAACATAAACATAGCATGGCTTAATTTCAATTTTTGCGTTCTGGTTCATTTCTTGTTTAAGTATTTTTTTGCAAGTTTTTGCATCCATCTTCTTCAGGTAGGATGAAAAATAGTCTCCTCCATTCAATTTTATCCCACCAGTTAAAATTTAATGCAGTTCGCAAAACGAAACAATGAGCCTGAGTGACACCTGCCTACAATTTGCTAAAATTTACAACAAGCAGAAATCCTCCTACAACAATGCACGTGGCCTGAGTTATGGTCTATATTGGACTAGGTATGTATATGAGATCGTGAAAGTAATCAAATAGCCTCAGTCAAGTCAACCATTCTCCTCCACCAACCTACCGACGGACTGGGATGTCTCATGACATCTTCATAAAAACTGTATTTCATGTTTTCTTCATGATTCACGACTCATGATCAAACAATCCGATAAGAAAAGTATTATATTATTATCGTTTTCTATTAACCTACTCGTCGTGCTGTTTGCATTGTTGATTGTGTGGGGGTACGTATCTATTTCTTAAAGATAATATCCTTTTGCTTTTCATTAGAGATAAATTTTGCATCCCCTCTCGAATGTCACTTTTGTTAGCTTTCCCTTCTTCTCGGATAAAACAGTTGGTTGAGTTGAGATGAGACTTAGAAGAAGCGAAAAGTATCGTAAATCATTCATGAGTTCCCGGGAAGCGCAATCGGGATATTCATTCATGCTCAGCTTCACGCAAATTTATATCGAATAAGATATAATTTATATTTAATCGCTGTTTGCTTATCAGCGGAATAAAGAAAAAAAGGGCTTGTTTTTTGCCTTTAAAAGTAAGTCGGGCCTCTCTTCCCTCTTATTTCATGACTCATGAATGAGTCGTAAATGTTTCAAAAAAGTCGGAAGAATGATGGGTTTCCTTTGATCTTCCAAACTATATTACTTCCGCCGAAGAGGAATGAAAGCGTCGGCTTTGGTAAAAAAAAGTCTTTAAAAAATGCCCAACTTCCCAGATACCCTCTTCGAGAAATTGCAGTGACTCTTCTATTGCAGTGACTTAATGAAATAATTCAATTCGTTTCAACCGTCTCCGGATTTGATTACCATCTTAATTGAAAAACAATCAGAAGTGATGCATCAGCAGCTCAAACAGTACCGCTGACTATTTACTCAAGACAAATGGGCTGACAATAATTGCAATTCAGCATAAAAATACAATTTAATTACTCGTCATTACTTATAAGTAGTGAGTATAATTTTGAACAAATTGTGATACGAAACCATTCCGACATTTTCATTAAAAATCGTGATAATAAGAAACAAATTAGTTTATTGACTTGTCCTCCTGAGAGCACTAATTCTAGATATTCATTCACATGCATACGCATGCATACTCGTATAACAAGCAAGCTACATTACTAATGCTTATCAAATCAAAATCGAGTGGATGGCTGAACTATATAATTTGAAAACAAATAAAGTTCCCCGTAATTACTGATTTCGCAGATCATGGCATATATAATGAACTTGGTAAACATTTGCATTGCATTGCAACCGAACAAGTTACTCACACCAAACCAAATCATAATCGTTAGCGTGAGCCTGTCAATAATCAAAAAGTTCTATTCTAACTGACTGATTGACTGACCAGACCATTGACCAAGAAGATTGTTACGAATGATGGGGTGGTTGGTGATGATGATGATCGATTTAGTTAGTTGGAAGGTGGTCATTATGATTCAAATAATTGCAATTTTTGCAAATTATATTCCTCCACCAAGCTGAATTTTCTTTTCGATGCAAATCAGTTATGCATGCGCTACTCGATTTAATTGACACGCTAGAACCTCTTCATTATTTCAACGCGTGAACATTCGCCAATCTTTTTGCATCGAAGCCATGATAAATGAGCTATACTTGAAAGAAAAAAATTGAAAGTTGCTCACTCGAGTGGAGTCCGATTTCTTCAAGCCCCACGGAAAGTAATCATAACAAACAAAGTAAAAGTGTTGTCAACTTCCGATTTCAGAACGATTACGTTCTATAATCATAATCAAGTAGATATACTTATTTATAGTACATGCGTGAATGTCTGGCTTCGCACGATTGAAACTCTATCTCCGTTCTCGATAAAATACCGTCACGGTTTTCTCCGACATACTCAGCCCAACAACAAATTGAACCTCAAGCCGAGCTGAGCAGGCAACTTTCAAAGAAACTCTTTAATATAAATCTAATGCAATTATCTTCTACGAATATCGGTATAACTTGCCTAGATTTTCTCATTAATTCGCATGAATATTCTCTAGAATAATTATTTATTACTTATTACTACGAAAGATAAAAGTGGGAAATGCAATTTGCTGCTCATCATCATCAACATCACAGCAGCGTTTTATCGACAGCCCAATCTGTTCCGCCACTCATTCACATCCGCTGTGCTCCTTATAAGCAAACAGGTAAGGAAAGCGATCCTTTCGTTTTTCAATTCATGCTTGATTCTAATATTTGCTATTTCGGAACGGAATTACAAGGCGGTTTTGCCATTGTTTTATGCTACCAAAGTTTATGAATAAAATTGACGGAATCTTTAAAATTGCAGGTGAAAAGTTTGCAACTAGGGCTAAATTAAGGAATGCTTCTAACCGAAACTGAAATTGAGATTAGTTTGAGAAGAATTCTTCCCTAGTTTAGTTAAGTAAATGACTTGATCAATGCCTTTCTTTTGCTTTTGATGACCTTTGAAATTTATTTTACTACCATTCATAAGTATATATTCACTTCGCAAAAGGAGAGTTGATTGGTTTCAATTTTTCTGTGACGACAATGATGATGATGATGATGAAATGAGTCATGAGACTTTTTAAATCTCTGATGAAAGAAAGTCGCATAATTGTACCTTGTAGCTATGTCATATCATATCAGGCCCCCTAAGGGTGTTCTCACATCCCATCTCATTGCATATTATCCCTCATCATCAGCAGCACGTTCACTATCAATCTCACATTCCTACTTATTTCCCCCTGTAAATTTCACTACTTTACTTAATTTACTTTACTCACCAAAATTATCAAGTCAAGTATGCCACAAAACAAACCCTTTCATGTTCAGCTAATTATGACGGGCTTATTCAGAGCATTTCTGTAAAAATCCTCTAGAGAAAAAAATGCTTATCCTTCATCATCATATCATCCTTCATCTCTCCTTTCATTTATCATTAGGCAATTGGATTTACTCACTCAAAATAATTTTACCGTTTTTTATCCCACAAAACGATTGTAAATCTTTCATTCCTCTTTTGCCTAAGTAAAGTAAGTCTATTCATTTCTCATTCTTCTAAAGCGTTTTCCCTTATCTGCAATCTGCAAAGCAAAATCTTTGCTGCTTCTGTTCTGCTACTCCTGTTATTAATGTCATTTGATGCGTTTAAAAGAGGTCGAACGTGTGGTAATTTCCCTGTGGCTGAGCCAGTCACAACAGCAAATTATTTTACCTTTCAAAACAATCCTTTCTTTTCAGTAGGGATCTTAATCGTCATCATCAGTCCCATCCCATATGACAATACAATCACGTCTCGAAATCTAGAAACCTTTACTTAACCAATTTAAATTCCCCTCCCGACAAAAAAAATCCCTCCTTTTGTTTGGGAGAAGAATAAAAGATGACGAATGACAAAAGGAAAATTAGCAAACTGCCGAGTCACCAAACTAAACTATTTATTATTATTAGCCCCCATTTTCTTTTTGCCTTTTCTTAAATATAATTTTCCTTAAATTAGGGCTTGGCTTCATTTCATCCTTCTTCCAAATATTTTTTTTTGTCATTTTGTCTGCATCCATCAACTAAAAACCAAATCTGCAGACAAAAGTCGTTTATGATGATGATGAGGAAGAAGTTCTTGGTTAACAAAAAATGTCGTCTGGGCTAATAAATCACAACATCATTTCATTTTATTACAGGAATTCGCAAATGCTGATTGTATTACTACTACCTACCCAACTCATATGAGTGTGTTCTCTCCACTTCCTAACTAAACATACAATTCATGTGTCAACTGTAGGAAACTCTTCCTTTAACTTTTGTCTCCCACGCACAATTCTCGTTCAAC
The DNA here is from genome assembly GCA_034696785.1 of Lepidocyrtus cyaneus. NCBI lineage: Eukaryota > Metazoa > Arthropoda > Collembola > Entomobryomorpha > Entomobryidae > Lepidocyrtus > Lepidocyrtus cyaneus. The sequence goes on along the minus strand of JAQIWX010000451.1, from coordinate 10,284 downwards.
TCAAGAGGAGTTAGTTGGAATGGAACCCAACACACGAAGAAAAAAAATTGTTTGCATAGAATTTTGCAATGAAAAACAATAATAAAGTTGGAGAAGACAAAATATCTGCGTTCTATGCAATAGGCATGGATGGCGTCTGCTCTCATGATGATAATGATGATGGTGATCTTTGCATCTCCTTCTTCACTCTTGTCTTGTGTCACACGAGGAGTAATAAATTTTAATTTTGTCTCAACTCCCAAAATGTTCAGCAGCACTGCATATAATACTAGCCCATTCCTCTCCTTCATATTTATTTACGGCATGTACGCAGATATCTCTTTTAATTTGCAATTTCAGATTAACAATATGGATAGATCATCATTTTCTTCATTGTCGTGGATGTGAAATATGCTTATGCTCTGCTCCCTAGTACTCCATCCCTCCCAAGAATAATTAATGAGCCTTTATATCAGTATTCTTGTTCCTTGCTTAAGATAATTTGTCAAGTCTCAAGCTGTGATGAAAGACAATCTGTACAATGGGGCTTGGCATTAATTTTAAAAAACAAAAGGTTTTTAGAACAATCTTGGTAAAATTCGTCCAAGTTCAAGCATGCCAGCAGTTTAGGTATAACGGAATTGAATTGGTAAGTAGTTTCCTTCATGCCATAACATGTCTTAATTTACATTTCTAAAAGATTGCTAATTTTTATTGTATGATGAAAAAAGTTCAGCAGGATATATAGGATACCAAATACAAACTTTTGTTTATACCAACCAGTTTGTCTTCAGACTATTTTTGCTTCGCAGTCAAGAAAAAAAAATCCATTTTACTTGCCAAAATGTAGTTATCCATTGGAAAGAGTTAATAGTGTGGAAAAAAAGGGAAATGGGAATGTGTAGACAAAAAAAAATCGAGCAACGCAACCGTGGACAAGGTGAGGGTTGAGGGTGAATTTGGGATCTGATGTGACGTCCTCCCCTCCGTCGTTTCTTATGTATTAAAACATTTTTTTTTCGTCAGGGAATTTATAATGGAAACAAAAAGTTCCTCCAAAATTTTACGTCGTGCGTGATCTGAAGATTGTTATCGATAAGCTTAGGTAGGTAGCTTAATATGCATTGAAGCAGATTTTTATATCCGCTGGTTTATGTCGTTTATGCAATCTTAAGATAAAATGGCAGAATTATTGTTGATCACGGAGATGGTGGTGGTGGAGGGGGATATAACGAAAATGTTATATGATCTATAACATTTTATTTTATAGCAATAGTAAAAGTAATAGTAAGGCGCAATACAAACAAGCAGCTATAGACTCATGAAGGGAAAAAACTTTCATGCATTGCCAATTTCTCCGCGGCCATAACCCAGCCCATACTAGTTTTTATATTAGCGTAGGTCGAAAATCGAGAATGAATTTAGGATTAATATGAAGTAGTAAAATTAAACTCGCTACTTCAGAGTTAGTTTACAACAGGGAATTAATTTCATGGCAGACTGGCACCGACTTGATTGTAGCCAGCCATGTTGTAAAACGCATTTGCGATTACGATATCAAGAATATTCATATTTATATATATATATATTTTTTTTAAATTTAACTGAACTGGTTAATACTCGACCGGAAAGGCAACAACAACAACGCATGCTTCTGCATCGGTACTTTCAGTTTTCAACAAAACAAAAATTACCATATTTTCATTTGTCGTTGGAAGCCCTTAAGCAAAAATGCAAATATATTTTTAAAAAAATTGGCAAATTCTATCCAAAATTCTAGTGCAACTTGATTAATGGATCCTATCCAAACATGCAACTCCTTCCGTTTGTTTGCCATCGTGAACAAGATCTTAAATTCAGTTCTTGCCAGTTTACAAGATTATTTTGCAAGCGTTTTTCAAACAATGACCACTACTTACATTCATTGTTGGCTGCTTTCCCACTGCAACTGCAACTTATCATAAAAAAGATACCAAATCCGCTTTAAAATTCAAGCGTAGTTCTGAGCCCTGGTTTAAACCCTGAGATTCATAACTTTCGGCAATTCCCCAACAATGAAGGAATGTCTTTGTTTGTGCCTTCCACATTTACAACTCAATCCATTCTAAATAGTAGTCAACTAGAGCAAGAGCAAACTGTGTGCCATTCACAACGGCAATAAAAAACGTAAGAATAAGCTTATAGCCACAAATAAAGCTGTCCTGTTCAAACCTTAATATTTTTAAACAACTGCTTCAAGGTCCGCTGACTGACTACCTGCCTGCTGCAGAGCTATAAAAATTCGTGGCATGTCATAATAAAGTCATTACGGATTATAAAAAAAGGATCCGTCCGACCAACAGTTTACTTTATTTTTCCTTAGAATGAATCATTCCTTAAGCTCGTTAAATCACCTGCCTGGTCTATCCATTTTAAAATGTAGAGAGAAACAGCCGTTGCTCCCCCCTTTGAAAGCGGCATATATTTTTTAATGGATTCGCCGTAACTAATTCGAAAATGAATACGGTTTTGTTCCCCCTTTTGGTTCTGTTTATGTGAGCAGGAGCTCATAAAGCTCATGTGATGTTGATGATAATGCCCTTCTTTTGTTGCGATAATTTTGACCGAAACTCACGTAATCCAAAGTCAGCAATCAGAAGAAGAAAGGATAAAAAAATTTGTTTTAAATAGAAATAATAATTCAGAAAGGTCCCGTTTCAGAATTTTTATGCTTGCTCTTTACTTACTTAATATTTAATATGTATTTGTATCACAATCATAAAAAAAATCTTTACACTCATGAGTCACAGTCATGATGGGAAGCTTCATGATATGATCCTCATTCCTCATCAAATAAAAAAAATATATTCCGGGTGCGTGTTTCGGTAGTAAAAATCCGGCTTGAATGAAGCAAACGGTATATATCCTTCCTGATCCCCGTCCATCTTCTTGAATCTTGATAGGAAAGGAATCTTCTTAACGTAAATACAAATAGTTACGTAACGTAACATATACTTACGGGATTGCATGAAAATGGATCTCGATACATGATAAGTAAGATGGGGTTTTATGCTTCCGTTCCCATCTTGCATCATTCTTTCCTATTTACAGTGAATTTTACTAACTGAAAAGGAGATGATGTCGTGTGATATCATGCTGCTTAACTATATCACCACATCCCATCTCAAAAAAGAATCACAATCATTTGAACTTAAACTTCTAATTTTCTTTACGGTTTTTTGTGGAAATAAAATGTTGAGCTATTAAGTACTACTGTTAAATGTATCCAGTGTCCCTGTGCTTTTAAAGGTGTGAGATATGCTTCATTCGTAACTTTTTTCTTATATTGCTGCATGCATGCATCGAAATAGCTGGACTAGGGTTGTAGGTCTGTAAGTGACAAGTTTCGGATGGGTTAGGAAAGAGATCAAATTGTTTTACTGGCAATTGTTTGACAAATTATCGCAATTCAAACTTTGGCTCCATAACTTTCGTACTTGCTTGTAAGCCTGCCACCCATTTGGATACTCGGAGAAAAACCAATCTGGAGTTACAATAAATTGGCCGGCTTATTTAACTCCGGTAGAGGACTTGAATTTAACCATATAGCACATTTTTCTTGAAGCTAAAATGACAGTTCATTCAAAATGCTAACCCTTCCTTCCAAAACCCATTGTAGAAGAAATGTAAAGTTCGAACTAGAAGAATTGCCTACTTGTTATTGCGCAGTGCAGTACGCACTATCCGGAAAATATGACAAGAATTTGTGTACTCTCTGAAACCATTACAGCTCGTTATAATAGATACCTATTTATGAATGGTATTATTTAAACAAGAGTCATAAAAATATTTCTCAAAAACAAACACCCTAAAGTGGAGAAAATGGTCAAAGGAAAATACTATATTTATGAAAGGGTTGACCAGAGAGCATCCTGGGCTAATTTGTGCTAGATATTACTGCGTATTAACACCCTTCCAAACTAAAAACTAATGACGATGTTTACAAATTGTACCATAACGCATCCAAAATAACCAGACTCCCTTCCCACCACCTCTGGTCATGAACCGTTTGGAAATGGGACATCTGTCCAGCCCAAACGTTTTCCAGTCCAATCCAACACGTAATGGAAAGTTTTCCTCGGGTTTTGGAAAGAATCTGTGTAGGAAAATGCCTGTCGGTATTATTTTTACTACGAAGTAATAAAGAAGTTGTCGAACTATCACCTTTCCTAGAGAAGAAGGTGGCTTCCGTCAGAAGAGAAAAGAAGCCAGCAACTCCACCCAGTAACATAAGAGCTTCATAATTCAAAATTGCAATCTTTTTTGAAAACGATGATTGATGATGATTCATCACTCTTGTCATGCATGAATATGACTTAAAGTGCAAAGTGCAAATGAGCTGATAAAGAGTCTTGCATATTTTGAAAGAAAACAAGTCACTTTCCATTTCCAAAAAAAATTCTATTCAACATGTTTAGTTTCAACCAAGAATAATTCACACTTCCTCCCGCTGACGTTTTCTTCTTAAATCTTCCATCATTTCCAAGAAAGGGAAAAAGACGAACTGGATGAAAGAAAACCCGAAGAATGATGCAGCTGTACCCCGTACGTCATCCCTCTACGCATGAACGCATGGCTGCACTTACCTAATTACGAATGAAGTCCAATCTATTTCTCAATGCCATTCATCTGTTTTCAATTAATTAGCATTTGGCACTTTCACCCATTCCATACTTGAGCTTCTAAGTTTTCTTTGGAATTTTCGAGATCCCCGGAATGATTCCCTTGACTAATTTTTTTGATAAAATGGGACAGGATAAACGATGATTATGATGCCACGATGACGATCATAGAACGGGAAAATATTTTGACGCGAAAGCAATTTCCTTTGAATTTTAATGTTACGTAAGTAAAATTAGGAAAGTAATGAAAGATGTTGACTTCTTACTTGGAAAAGTGTTTAGGTTTCTACAAAACTCATCACGGACGGATAAAGAAAATATGGGTGAAAAGGTCTCGACTTCTTAAAGCCCTCATTTAAAATATGGGAAACAGTTGGAGTGACGTAACAAGCATATGCATATAAATATCCTTCTGTACCCGATAATCCGGATCTCCGACATATGCAAATATGTATGTATCATATCATATTTAATTTATGAATGAAAGATAAAACATAACAGTTGGACTACGTGTAAGATTACCCTGATTTCTCGAGAAAAAATATGAATAGAATTATGTGTGAAGGAGAAAATGACACGATTGGATCACATACGAGTATAACGAAACCAACTTGGAGCACTATACTTATTGGGGATGCCGATTTGTAGACATAGAGCAAAATAATAAACATGGGATTCGATTTCTATTTACATTTTTGTACACACAGAAATATTTTGAATCCCAACTGGTGCAAGGAAATTAGGTCGGCTGTCACTGTCGGATGTTGATGTTGTCAGTATTCGGTCATCGAATTGTAATCGTATTTTTTGTTTGAAAACTGATCATATCATCGTCATCAACATCACATGCATCAGTGCCTGTATCCTCCTCATCATGGCAGGATGGAGACAACTGTCGAAATTTATTTGAATGTATCAAAGGAAGCAATATTATGTATGTACTTAACATATATCTTTTAGATCAGTAAACATCCCAATCGTAAACTTTCACTTACAGTCAGGGCAAATTAAATTACTCCAGTTTCGTGAAAGGAATGTAATCATCATAAACAGAAACCAGAAAAAAATCGAAGTTAATTGAACGGAATAATATTTAAGAGGCCTAGTTTCATAAGAAGAAGAAAGGATGCCTTTGTTTAAATACATATAGCCATATTCATTCATTTGCATATATGCCATTTCGATTTCGATTGCCAAATAAAGGGAAAAAATATTTAAAGGGTTGGAGCAACCAACGTTGCGACTAATTTCATTTATCAAAACCTGTCCTTCCAATCCAAACTGACAATAAAACACCGAAAGAGGATTAAGACTGAAGTCGCAACAGCTCATGGGAAATCCACCGGACCGGGACATTTATAAAACTATTCAAGTTTTTTCAATGTTATAAAATGCTCTATTAAAATAACCTAACTTACAATGAGCCTTGTTGACTGTGGTATGACATGGCGAGGTAAGGTTGTTTTAGATTTGGCCTAACATAGTCCTTGATAGTGGTAGTGGTTGGTTTAGTGGTGGTGGTCTGGCAATCACTTTTGAATTCGGTTCGGACATGAGAGCAAATACCAAACATAAACATCAAGGTTTATATCCTATAGTCTTTATCTAACTATTTTTAAAAAACAGTGAGTCTATAATAAATGTAGTCTGTTGTGGTAGGCAGAAGGATTTAATCTCAAATGCTAGTTTTGTCCCATGTTCCTCGTCAAATAACTCAAATGAATGGGTTGGCTTGTTTCATGTTTTGAAAAAAAAAATAGATTGTTTGTCCTTGCTTGTGTTTTATTTTTGGAGCACGTTCGATCTATTGAGAATTCGTTCCTATACATAACCCTTTCTCAATCTGATTCGGATGCAATAAAAAAAAATCAAGTCTATAAGATGATAGGAAAGTAATGAAGAATTCCGAAAGGAGGAAAATGAGGATTATGTTATGTTATGTACTCACTTTACTCGGCGACTTCACTTCACCTCGAGAGTTTTGCTTGAAAATGACTTGCTTGCGATTTTGGATCAAGGTTTGTATAGATTTCACCGAGAAAGTGTGAAACCCAACGTAATACAGCAAGGTGAAACGTCTCCTTATTTTCTCTTTGTTTTTTAAAAACTTTCTTAAATAGTTTTAAGGGTAAAATTACTCGTAAATGTGGTCGGAGCTGAGTAATAAATCACGAAAAAAAGTGAAAGAAAATATTTTTGGACATATTTTCGAGGAGATTTTCTTTTCACCCGAAAAAAAAGCTGATAGAAAAACCGAAACCGATGACATGATGAATTTGTTTAGTAGGTCATTCGCAGATGCGCCACAGGAGAACGCAATAAGTGGGCAAAGCTCGGGTTACCCACCTTTTGACATTCCTAATTCCTCCGGTTGTGAGTTTGAAAATCACTCGCTGAAGGGATGATCATATTCCGTGGATGAAGTTGTTGGCAACTCCAAAAATATACTCATATGTACATTCGTCATTTTCCATCCGCCGGCAGAGGAGGAAATGACACGGGTCGATTTTGTTTATTTGAAGAGCTTCCCCCGAAAACAAGAAACTTTTTATTTGTTGTAGTTCCAACCGAACCAACCAGCCCTGCTATCGAGGCAATCAAATAAACAAAATGGAAAGTGGGTGAAAGAATCCGATCCTTTGAATTCATAATAGTTTTAAAGATTTTTTTTTCTTACAAGAACCATTTACTTTCATTTCAAATGAAAGGAAAATTTTGCGTTTGGTTAAGCAGAGTTTTTTTGCAACGCGTGAAAAAATAATTAGGACATGCTAAAAGAGTACTGACCTCTTTCAGGTTGTTCATGTTCGATGAATGCAATGCAATGAAATGCGCGTTTACAAATTATTTGCCTTTCTTTCCCTACTCATGAAAGTTTAAACAAAAAAATTCCTCAAAAAAATAAACAAAAGATACAGTATAACGGAAAATATCAGATCATGGTGGTGCCGAAGGTGCCGGGGTACAAAATGTTCCAAAGTCCAATGACGGAAAATTATGCGTGTTTCCATTTCACCTCGGGTCAAATTTATCGCAAGTTTTTACGTTTCAGAAGGCTTGACTCGACCGGGCTGTTTAATTACCGTACTTAAGCTTTAAAATAATGCCGATAAACAACTAATGTAAATGTACTTTGAACTGTAAATATTTTAAGATCTGAATATTTTGCTACTTGAAATTTTTCTCATTTCTTTTTAAAAAAAGAAAAGAAACTTCAGCAATAACAAAATGGGTAGTAAGTACAAAGAAAATGACATAAATAATGAGCAAAAACTTTTCCATTTACCCCTGAGCATTCTATCTCTAGTCCATTCATAGTCAGATCCAAATAATAAATTGCAAAATAAAGTAAAACTGCGAAATTACATTTTTTGCTTCCATGCATAGGATTTTACCCCAATTTAATTGGATAAACATTTTTCGGGTCTCCTTTACCTTGCTCTTCAGATTCAAAACTTTCTAACAAGTTGGCTCCATTTTCCCTGCTCTTCTACCCTGTCAACTGTCACTGTCTTTGCTGTACTGTACGAACCCTACATTCTAAATACTTTACCTTTCACATTCATTTTAATCAACAACATCATCTTATCATCACCATCACATCGTCATCCTCTTTAAAGTTTTTTTTTGGGGAGGGGGGGGGGGTTTCATTCGAATTGTCGACTAAAGTATTGTCACCGACATCAATCCAGTGTACCTATCCATGTGCGTTCATTTTTTTCTACGAACTACATCGTGCAATTTGCCTCGAATGAACAGGTTGATTTGAAGCTGAACATCTGCATAACATAACAACATAGAATCTTTAACTCACAGTCAGTCAAAGTCACTTATGTGACTGCATTTATGAAAACAATTTATGAGTTTATTGGCACCTACTTCCTCCTTCCTGTCCGAACAAGTCTCCCCATCTCCTTCCTTCCATCCCATCCTACCTCCTCCACTCCAATATTTAATTCTCTTTTCCCCGGCTTCTTATTATCATATTATAGTGTAATCATTCTCTTAACCGTAAACATTATTACAAAAGTTTTTGGGGAACATCTTTTTAACGAGAAGAATAAAGTTTCATTGGGCTGATGCCCTTTTTCCGTCATCCGAATCCCATTCCATAGAATAGAATGGTTTATGTTTTGGCTAGCTGAACTGACTGAACGGACAGCAATATTGTTAGCAGATTTTTTTCTTCCAAAAAAAAAACATCCCATCCGTTTTAGCTACTTTCCTATGCTGAAATCTGCTGGTTCTTGAGCTTCTGCACAAAAAACTACAGTTGCATTTCCTCAAAACATTTACTTAAAAATAATCTGCGGAAAGTGTGGGCTCCTCCTAAATGTGTACTTCCTGGTCCAAAAACTACCACCACCACCACGATAAAAACTGATTCCGATTAAATTGCATTTCCACTTTTTATCGGCAAACTGGCTGAGAAAGCTGAGCAATGTACAGTGCACCTACCTATTCTATTTACTTATCAGTTTCTACTGCTTATGTAATGCATGCATTCGGCGAATTTCGCAAGACATCCGTGCATGCAATTTAATTCCCATAAAAACGGTTTTAAGAGCGGAGCCAAGAAATTAAAAGACAAAAAGTTGCAGTGATGTTCCCTGTCTGAAAGGATGATTTTTTTTTTCGTGGAAAATCCTTAACTGAATGAGACAACTGGGCCTTTCCTTCCTTCCACATCACTGAAACAGGATTGTCTACTTTGTCTCTCCTTTTCTATGACGTAACTGTGTAAGTAGTTTAGTTGGAAGTGAAATAAACTACCGTGGATCAGGTTACTCGAATGCAAAAATCCCCTGTTCCAAAAAGATATCCTTCTCCCATTTTAATTATACGCTGCTATGCTGGCTTCATTTGCAGAAGAAAAAAAGCGAAACCGATCATGATGAACTTTACAAATCTCACGGGCAAGTTCTAAAAGGGAATTGCTGCGGCTCATCTGCAAAAACATTTCTTTCCTCTTCTCCGATTTCTCTCCGAAATAAATCAGCTACAACATAAGTAGCTAGACATGGATAGACTTTCAAAAAAAAAAAAAAAACTCAGACTGATCTTGATTTTGTTTCTCATCTGTAAAATTGATTGATGACTATGATGACTACCTCCTGCCTCAGCCTAACTGAAGGATTATATCATCGCATCTGTCCACATCAAAAGAAAATAATTTGATTGACAGGTTGAATCCTGAAAGGGAGAGAGAAAGAGAGGAATGGTCTGGGAAGATTTTGGCATACAGATTTTTACTCACGGTATGGTTCTCTCAAGATAAAAATGAAAAAAACATGTCAAGTTCTTCATTTCAGCCCATCTCAATACTTCCTCCCCGTCTTGCTCATCTTGTCGTTATTCATCAAAACCGTTTCCCATGCTAAGTTGTTAACAAACAAAATTATTTAACGGATGCTTTAAAAAATATGATACAAAAACATGGAAATCCCTTTAACAGGCTGAATTTGAATATTCACCAAACTGACGATGTTACATCAAAAGCTATCAACTTACACCGGAAGAAAAAAAAGTGAACTAGGAAGAAGAAGAAAGTGATGTGATGGGGTAGATCTGGTAAGCAGTGTGGGACCGTAATAGTCAAGTCATCTCTCATCTGCATTTATTTTGCATGCATTTTTATCTGTAT
>JAQIWX010000450.1:0-16819 GCA_034696785.1 Lepidocyrtus cyaneus | reverse complement strand
GAAAAAGTTGCAGTTGCAGCAACAGCAAGTTGCTCCTCAAAAAAATACTTTAGCTGATCCTTAGCAATCTTTACAACTACAACGTGTGAATAAGACTATTGAATTGAAATTGAAACACGGGCATGTCTCAGATATCCCTCTACCCAATAAACTTTCAGAGAAAAAGCGGCAGACGCAATGCCCATGGCTTAGGAAAGAGGCATCGAGAAGATAAAAAGTAAAAAGTAGTAGTAGTAGTAGTGGATCAGGATTACCTACACATTTTGAAAGATACGATATAGGCCCAGACTACAAGATCAAGATTAGCTCACATTCACATTTAAAAAAAAATGTTGGAAACCACATGATGAAGACAAGGAGATCGAGTCTTTTCACTCCGAGAAGAAGGCGCTAGCAGTTGTAGTCTCGTAGCTCAGTTAGTGTAGTGGTTTGCTTTGCCGTTCGTGAAGAGGGATTCACATTAGCTCGGAGCCGCTCTCAAAACTCAGTCACAGTGTGAAGGAAAGAGGCAGAGTGAAACAGTCTCACTCTCATCGCAGCTCACTTCCGAACACCAGCCTGCAGGAGTGATATTATTATTACGATTTGGTGTTGGTGCTTTCTGTGGTGCGTGTGTGTAAAATAGATAGAGTGTCATAGTCATAGTCGTCCCCCGACATCATCGTTTCAAACAAAAACAAAAAAAAAGTGTTTCCGCTTTCCCATTTTTTACTGTATGGTACATACTTCCTTCCTCTAGGGCGGATTGAGAAAAAAAAAGTTGCTAAAAACGGGAAAGTATGCATTAGAGAGAAACAAATTTGTTTTTTGGCCGGTTGCGTGTGTGAATGCGTAAGGAATTTTCACTCCTTTTTTTACTACACAGATTGCAAAGTGAGCAGGAACGCATTGACTGAGCCGGAATTTTGTTTTCGTAGATTTGAATAACATTTTGTTCCGCTTTGGATTTGGAAAGCATTTTAAAGAATAGAAAGGCATAGAAAAGAATGAGGTAATATGAACTAGTCTGGAAAGGTATGCACTTGACACATACATACCTTGTAAAGGGTTTCCCCTGAATCTGCTCCGGTAGGTTGTTTTAGACCACGTGCATTCATTTTCCAGATTTTAGCATAGTATGCGTTTCCGTGTCTAGAAGAAAGTGGATGGCAGTGAATCCACGCCACTCGTGCAATCTGAGTCAGAATGTCAAACTTTGGAATCAAGAGTTTCTATTTAGTGTTATGGATAGACTATTTGGAAACTTCTAAGCTCGATATTATCCCACGCAAGGGGTCTTGTCATATGCCATGTTTTCTGCAAGCAAAGAAGTTTTGTTAAAAATTCATTGCTTTCCTTAGTAGGAGACGTAAATCAAATCAAAAAATTAATTCCAAAGGACGAGAAAAAAATATTTGGATAGCTAATCATCTCATTCATAAATGTTGCATTTTGCACTCAAGTACCACATTTATGTACATGTGCAAATTTCCCTCTGCTCACCTAAGCTTAGTCAGCTCAGCGAAAAGAAAGCAAGTTAAAATCTACATCCAATAAGCCCCCATCCAATAAGATATGTATCGGCAATCTTTCGCACCAATACCAAACGCATTGTTTATGGTCGACGGTGTGTAAAAGTGCGAGAGCTTGATCAAGTTCATATCAGCCTCCCGATCATGATCCGATCCTCATCAGGGCAAATTACGCTACAGATTTTCCACACCGAGACCTTCTGCCGCAACTGACTGATCCACTTCGGTAAAAACCTAAATCCATGGCTCTAATATTCCCAGTACTAGGCTGAGGAGGGAAATGGCAAGCAGTATTGGTTTGGTTGGTTGCTGGTGAGTTTGGAGGAATTGGAGGAACTCTCTTTTTGCATGCGTTAAAGCAAAGCGTAATCAACTGATGATGAAGTAAACCAAGTAAGAATAGGAATATAGTAGAAGCAGTAGGCTCTCTCTCTCTCACTCACGTTCACTCACAATCAAGCGAGGAGCCTCCGTACTCCGTACGGCAAAAAAAAAACATCTAAATCACCTTTCACCATTCATACTTTCCGTCAGTTGCTTGCTTGTAGCAGAGGAGATGAGCCAGCGGAGGAGAAGCGGCAACGACTGCATGCTCTAAGACAGAAACAAGCTAAGTTCAGTGAAGCAGAGTTCGGTTCAAGTTCACAAGGTGAAGTGACAAGGGGAGAGAAAGGGCTGCTGTAACAATTTAGCATTCAACGTGTTTCTAGATTAGAACGCTTTTTAGGGAACAGGACCCTTTTTTATATAAAAAAAATACCCTTTTTTCCTCTATTTACTTTTTTAATTCGTTTTTTTTTTGCAAAAAAAAATTATAGTACAAAAAATTCAGTTTATTATTTTGTTGTTGTCAGTAAAAGTAAGGCCGTCCTAAAAAATTGGCTCCGGGAGTAATGATGCAGAAACATCCATGAATTTAGACAAACTTCTCTTTGCTTTCTCCCACACTTTTCCCGGTAGTTCTTGTTGATCCTTCTGTTTTTTTTTTCAACGTTATGTTTTTTTTGTTTGCCCAACTTTACTTTCTCTACACAGCAAACTTTTTTCTCAATCCGGGAAATGGGTAGGGAGTGAGTGAGTGCAACCTGTTGAGCGGTGAAAAAAAACGTGGGAGAACAGAGACGGTATATTTGAGTTATAGGACGTCTAAGTTTTAAAAAGTGAAATTAAATTTAAAAAAAAAACATTTTTTTTTTCAAACAAATATCAAAAATCACTCAAGAAAAATACTTCCGTCTGTCATTAGATTATAGGAAAAAAATAGACTTACTTAAATGATATCCACGCCAGTTCGTACAAAAAAATGGACTAAAAGAAACAGTGTTTGTGTCTTGGAAACTGAGCTTATAAGAAACAGTCTTGGTTGTTCTTTCTTGTTATAAATCCGTGCAATTAGTTGAATGAATTATAACCAGTTCAACTGAACCGAAGAAGAACAAAAAAGCAACAATAAAAGTGTTGTTTAACCTTTGATTACGCTTCTGAATAAACAAACCATATTTTTTAAGATAAAATTTAACAGTATATAAAAGTGAAACGAAGAAAAAAAACTATCATTTTCCTGGTGAAACTTGAGACTCTATTCTAAAAGTTGAATTGTTGGAGGAAAATTCTCCCTTCCAAAAACAAATTGACTTTCTCCCTCCCGCCTCCATCCATTCTCTCCAAAAACAAAACCAAAAATGCTCATGATCATGATCCCGAACCATCTCATCCTGTGTGTTACAATTACGTAATTAGTAAAAATAAAAAACTAAAGAGAAAGTGACGCTAAAAGTTTCTGTGTAGAGTTTGTTTTTAGAATTTTGCCAAAATACTTGTAACTGGATGATAATGATGATGATGATGACGTAGGGATTGACCTACTGTCCATGAATTTATAACATCTCATTTGTTCCTCCTTTCCTTTGTTGTGTTTTGAGTACAGTTACTACAGTTCCATAGGTAAAGTTTTGAAAATCGGAAGTAGAATGTTTAGTCAATAAAAAAAGGCTGGTTCTCTAATTAAACGTGAAACAAGAGCAGAAAAGAAAAACTTGATGAAATGAAATGATGCCGCCCCAAGTTTTTTCTTTGTACTCGTTGAACTGTGAGGGTGAATGCTAAACATTTCTGTGAACTTCCCAATGACCCCACAGCCATATTCCGTTGGAGTTGTCATCCCAAATAAGAACAATATATCAGTTTCCCGGGAACTGCCATTTCTTTTTGCCGCCAGAGAAGTTTTTCCTAATTTCAGGATGAAGAGGTGACTGGATCCGTGAGCACATTATTCGACAAGGCAACAGCAACTACGCTCCCCTCCCTCCCAAGTAATTTGTTCCGACTGCAAGAATAACTCAGTACAAAAGAATGGTGAAATGTTTGAGATTGACATAACGACATGTAAGTAAAGCACGTACATATTAAAAGTATTTTTTTAAAGAAATTTTTCTGTTTTTTTTTCTCCTCCTCAATCAAAAAACATGTAATAATGATATTGACTGTTTACATGATTTTTTAATGACTATAATTAGCTAAGTAGCTTTTATCGGATAAAATGAGGAAGAAAGTGTAATCCTGTTATATTCCCTCCACCGTAAAACGTACTTACCTACTTAAGTATGGACGCTTTTTTCCCATTTTAACAAATTTAAATAAACATAATTTACGCTTTCCATCCATCCATCCATCCATTCATATTCATAAAAAAAGATATACATTATTATATGACTAAGCCCTACAGCACTTTCTTCCTCATTTTTTCTGTCATGCATGCACATTAGCCGGTGAACTTGTTCCCCTGCTGGATTTCCTTACCTGAGTTTCCATACCTGTTACGTATCTGTACTTGCTCTAGCATAATATCATCTCCTCACGTGTCACCATCATCTTCAATAGCAATAGTTGGTAGTAATAGCCCCACCATTACGTATGTAATATGCCTTTGTAGTCCACACGTCAGAAGGAGAAGAAGACTCCAGTGAGCTCTCACATAAGAGGGAGAAGAAGACTGATCGAAAAAGGGAAAAAGTTGATATTGATGTGTGGGTGGGTGGCTCTTTGCCTCAATAAGGATCGCTCCTGCTTACTCCCGTTTTTGTCTCGCAACAACAACGCAACCTTTTTTTTACAATCTCTATTCACCTGTGAGATGATGATATAGAAATTTTTTTTTCTCTCTCTCTCTCTCTCGAAGAAGCTTACAATATTCCATTGTTATGTAGCACATTTTTTGAAAGTTGCATTTTTTTCCAAGCCTCTTTGCTCCAACTTGAATTATATTTATGCATTTTACTGGATGCGTTGGATGGATGACTTTTTTTTCTCTGCGTTTGTGTGTGTGTACCTTACTTATCCTTATTGTTGGAGGTTGTTGGAAGACTCCTCAACCCGGCTGTCGTATGATGAGGACCATTTTCTCCTCTTATACCATTATTACCTATTACGATGTGGAGGAAGTTGGACGCAAACACACCTCTTCCCAGTGTTTTTGCCCTTCCTGGTTTAATATTATTGTTATTATTATTATTACAACAATCCATCCATCTAAGGTGATCCATTGTGTTGGCTTGTTTTTTTTGTCCTCGTCCTCATCCTAGTCCTGTTGAGAGATGGGTAATATTATGATATTTTTTTTCGAGTATTTTTTTTTTGAGGATGACCAAACTGGATTAAAAACTGCGGGCTATGGGAAGCATCATCGTCATCATCATCATCATCATCGTATATTTTAATGTGAGCATCTTCCCATTTCTTCCCCTTCAGAGATGAACTAGGGACTAATAGGCTCATAAGAAGAGTAACAGGGCAAGAGGATAGGATAATATTCAGGTTGGGTTGTTTCCCTTTATCGATTAACTTTGAGCGGAAAGGTCTAGGTATGCAAAAGTGTCAGATTTCTCAGTTGAATTCCTTTGGTCACATTATTACTTTCCCAAAGAAAGATTTTTAGTTTGTGATTGCAGAGGCTTCCTCCACTACAGAAATGGAATGCAGTATAGAATAAAATGTATGTATTTGTATTTTGGCTGATTTGAATGGGAATCCGAGCATTATTATATTATTTACTATTGCATTGGATTGGAAAGGAAAGGGAATGTGCCGTGCCGCCCACGCATGGAAGCAGTATATAAACAGTACATGGGATGGTGATGCGGTGCTTACTCTAACCATCATCCATAATGTGACATTGTAAATGGGCTGAGAGTTGTGTGTTGGGATGATGTAGCATAACGATACTGACTGATGATGGTGAGAGGATATTCCCTGAATGAAAGCTGGTTTTCTCGGAGAAGCTCCTTCTCCTAAATGGAATGTGTTTCAATCCTCCTCCTGGTCGAATTTTATATGTATGTCGTCGGTGTGATGTGATCCCTCTAAATTCTGTAGCAGCAGCAACTCATCTGTAAAGTGTTTTTCTCTCTTTCTTTTCGTTTTTTTTTGCGAGAAAGAAGAAGGAAAAAAGGTTCAATGAATGAAGAGAGAGAGAGATAAAAGAGGAGTGTACGCGTGAAGAAAATGAATGAAAGAGGGAAACGGGTTAGTTAGAACCTTCATGGGGAATTGATTCGATAGTTATATAAGGCATAAGCTAATCATCAAGTTGATCACTTTGTTTTTGTATAGAAGAGAGATCCCAGATAACTTCCATTTAGGCATAGAGAACACAGATGACGGAAGATGTGTTTTTTTTTGCAAAGAAAAAAAATCTTAACCTTTACATTAAATTAGATACTGCATGGTTGTAAATGTGATGATGCGTTTGTTTTTAAGAAACAAAAAGGTATTTTCTGTGTACATTTCCCCACAACCGGATAAGTTTGAAGCTGTAGCGTGGATTTACATATAAAATTCTGAATTGAATTTCCATGTAAATAAATAAACCGAGTTGAAGGGAGGATCAAGCTATATGTCTCTTTTGTGGAAGGAGTAAAATACGTTACTGTTGATGATGATGATGATGATATGATGACATGGCTTAATACAGATACAATCCGGTAACGGCATGAGCCCATTATAGAAATCTGTTCATAATAGAGCTGAGCTTGATGGATGCTTGAGCTTGACTTCTGTGAAGGGAAACAAAAGGGACTGTAACTCCACTCACAATCAGCTACATACATAGTCCATGCCTAATTGAGAGTCACGATAATCCTACCTCCCCTTTCATAGTTCCACTTGGAAAAACATCTTATCCGGAATGATTCCACCTGTTGTCCCCAACCACATCAGGATAATGTCGATTGGATAGTTAGTTACCTAGTTAGTGTAAAAAAACAATCCTTTTTTTTCTACTATCCTCTTGCGCTAATTCATTCTCACAAACTAATACATTTCATTTTTTGGGATTTTTCTGGGAAAAATAGTAAAAATAGATGATAAACCCATCATTTCGAGAGAGAAAATTATTAAAGTTTGTAAATTGGATGATTTAGTTTTGCACTTTAGTGCTTATTATATCCAGTTAAATGCTTATAGATATTTATGAGTAAATAAAGTTTTTTATCATATGTTTTCTTATAAATTATACCTGAGCATTTCCGTTTGCTTTAAAAAAAAGTATTTCCTTCCTTGATAAGTACCTTTAGCTGATCTGTAAATTTCCAGTACTCTCCTATTTGTGCGATTGAGCGGAGAGGAAAAGTGGCAGAAAAAAAACTGAAAAGTTATTTATATGTTATTTATAGTACAGATATAATCATACTTTACGCTTAAGTTATAGTTATCGTCATAGCATTATCATTAGTTAGCATACCCCAACAAACAGGAATAACTATGTATGTATGTATGCATACGAAAGCTATTTTTGTTTGATGTGTTTTTTTGCACATGTAAATATTTTTTGTTGTTGTAAAAAAGAGTTATTTTTTTTGAGTTTGCAATTCATTCTTGAATTTTTCTCTCTATTTTCAGTATCCATTCATTTACGGATGGCAACATGTCTGTCACCACTGGTTCTAAAGGACTTTAACAAAAGGTAAGTGAAACAGGCTCCTTTCTTTTCATTCTTATGCATTACTAGTTGAGCCAAGATAGATAAGTAGGATGATGAGCAGTCAGTTTTTATTGATGACGATGAAGCAATGTCTCAAAAACAACACCCCATTTGTCGAAATGCTACACACGTGACGCAAGGATAAAATAATTATCTCCTTTCGACTTATTGTTAATTATAGTTGCTGAAGGGATAGCGTCACGAAGTTATAAGTTGCTTTCCCTGTCATGTAAAAATATATTTAATTACGCAAAACAGCAAGTTACCAAAATCGAGCATTAAAAAAATATTTACTACAACCAATTTTACTCAACTTGTCGTGGTCTCTCTCTCTCTCGTTTACACATGAACCTACAGAGATAGGTATGTCGTCATTTCCTTTCTCTCCGATTTCATGTGAGAGGAATCAAAGAGAAATTGTCCAGGGATGAGTTGGATTTGGTTTGGTTTACGACGAAACAATTTACATTGGAAGGGGAATGTCAGTGGTTACAGTTAACTGAAACTATGGCAATTCTAATCAGAATTTTATTACGTCATTTTGAACTATTTTGTAATACGCAAGTAAATATAATAATTAGTAGACTAAATTGTTTTTTTTTTACCCCAGAAGTTTTAGTCAACAAAGTTATTATTATCGTCATCAGTGATTTTTTGTTGGATCAGAAAAACAAAAAATAATTGTTGATGATCCATCCACCTGTTCACGTCATCATTACAATAAAATCAAGTAGGTAGGTACCCAATCATTCACCACTTGAGAGTATAAAGTTGACAAAACAGCAAGAGTTGATGCGGTGGCTGACGTTAACGTACTTTCCGGATGGAGTTTGAGTGTGTGTGTACGTAATCATTGTACGAGAACGCGCATTCCCACAAGTTGCTTTCTCCTCCCCCCCAATGGAAGGATGTTGCTTGTGGAAACGATTCCTTTGTTTGTTTGAGAAAAAAAATGAGTAAGAGAGGAATGAAACTGTTTTATTTCCAGATTAGATTTCTTTAGTGCCAATTTGCAAAACTTTTCAACGACTAATAGGTTTTTGACAACTACCTACGCAAAACTATTGATGACGAGTTGATGATGATAATGATGACGGGATCCGTATCTCTGGCTATTTATTTTCTCCATAGTACTTGGCTTGGACGCTAATTCCACGGAGGAAAAATCTGTAAACTTGCTTACTTACCTGATTTGCTCTTGAGAAAAAAAAACAACTGAAAAACAAGAGCAGTAATATATGTTCTACTTCTCTCTCTCTCTCTCTCTCTCGACAATAACAGATTACTTACGTAGTTAGATGAACGTCAAACTACTGGAAAGGGATTGCTAATTTGGAGGAAAATTTTAAACTCCGGATAATTGGCTATCCCGCTTGTTTGCGCAGAGAGGAGGAAAGTAGATCAGATCACATCTCCCCCTTTCAAAAAATAAAAATAAGTAGATCTACATGATGATGATGATGATGTTGATTATGGGTTAAAATTTTCTCCCTATAAAATTCCCATACATTCTACTTAATTGGTTTGGGATTTACAATTGTGTTTTTTTTATCGGTCGTTACAGTTACATCAATTAAGTAGATGATGATGATGATGATGCAATTAGGAGGTCTTAGGGCTTGATCACCTTGTAGTTACATTACGCGTGAAACTGCTGATTAATTAGGTGGGGAAGACCGGGGATCATCATGGCTGGAGTCATTGACATAGCATGGCGTAACTAATCGCATGAGCAGCAAGCAACGGCAATTGTGCTTGCCTTATATTTAATGATACATAAATTGTGTCCTTTAGTCTAGCGTCGTCTTCCTTTCTTTCTTTTTATGCTCATGTTCTAGGTGGCCGGCTGACGAAATGTCTAAGCCGACTTGGTTTTTTTAGGAGAAGGAGTCGGAGTCGAGTGTAGGCGTATATGGCGTGATGGAGTTAATAGGGAGGAAGCCTTATTCATATATATACCGAACCATTCGAGTTTGTTTCTCTTTTTTTTGATGTGTTTGCATATGGGCATGAAAAGGACAGACAGACGGGAGATGTATGGATGTATATGTATCTATAGTACCCAGTCAAGTGTCTTTGAGTGTGGGCGTCCATCCATCCTTCTTACGATGATACATATTGGCTTAGGGAAAAAAGACATTAAAAATTACATTTGTGATTCTGGCAATTTTCTACTAAAACCCCAAGTTTTAATGTCACGCGTCGTATTTTTGTTTCTTTAGCGGGATCCTTCGCATTGTTTGGTTGATGTTGTTGGTATGGTACGTTATGTACGTTTTTTTTTGTTTGCCCTTTCTGGAGCAATATTGATTTGAATTTAAAAGTCGCCAAGTTCATGTTTCACCACTCTCCTTTGAACTTGCACTTGACTTTCATCCTGCTTCCGCTCCCCCGCTATATACGTACATACAAATATTATGTAGTATAGTACTTCACTTCACTGCCGGTACTTTAACTCAGTCAGTGAGAAAAAAAAATATGTGAAGTGGGTGAAATTTGATTGTCAGATTCGGGGGAAGTTCATTCCCACCATTAGCAACACCACTTTCTCTCTCTCTCTCTCGCTTAATCTCATTTCCATTAGACCCGCCGCTGGTTTGGTTGCCACTCTTCATATAAAAAACGAATGTTTGTCACTGGTTTATCGTCCGGCGTTTTAGCCATAAGGATCATCATTCATCATCATCATCCTACCACCACTTCTTTTACACGAACGACCACCTCCACAAGCTCTCCCCGCCTGATATGACAAACTAATTGAGAAAGGCGAGCACAGCAAATTGCGGGTTGGTTGATTCCCACGCACTATCAAAAAAAACTGACATGAGTTGTTTACCTTTCCCTACATTTCGGCACTTACTTCTGCAAATTAGAAATAATATAATAATGCACTTACTTACATAATTTCCCTCCACGCATTCGGCTAGCAATGGAATGAAATGAGATAAAGTGTGTCATATAAGTGCTGTCTCTTTTGTAATCCCGGCTATAAGCTGTAAATCCATAATAGAACTTTGCGGCTTATTGGCTATAACTAATTTGGTATTGCTTGGGACACAAAGGAAAAATATTTTTTTATACTGGGGAATGGCATAAAAGCAAATAGAGAATGTTATCGTATCATCACGTGCGAGGGCGGCTATTTAACAACGGACCACGTGGTTGGTGTACCAAACGTTAATTTACAAACAAGCAGATATGATCATCATCCCATCATCATCATCATTAATATAATTTTCATTGATACATTAGTGCATTTTGTAATGAGAGAAGCGAAGGAAAAATACTTGACGTGAATATAGTGAATGAATGAACGTACCATTTTCACTCTAGCGTAAGCGTAGCAAATTAAATGCCTAAACGAAAAATGTGGAGGGATATGGATTCCTACACACAGAGGAATAAAAAATACTGTTGCATTGCATGACACTGCATTAAAGAAACCATTAAACTGGACTGACGAGTGTGCAGCCCCCATCATATCATCCCAACAGTTCTTTGAGGACACTGATGCTCTTCACTGATAAGAAAAAAAAATAGTGTGTGGGCGTCATTTATGTACATTGTTCTCCTACTACTACTACTACTACTACTCCCATGGTTTATGATGTTGGTTGGAGGAGGATGATGATGATGTTGATATGAGCTTGCTACTGACTAAGAACTTGGGATGCAAAACAAAAATCACTCTTTGGCTGACTGAATGTTTGCCATTTTTTGTATGGCTTCTTAATTCCAATCGCTTACGATCAATCCATCTATCTATCTGGACAGGGATCAGCATTTTTTGAGTCTCATAGTTGGGCGCAGCTCTGTCCAATACCAATACCAGACAGTTTTGCGGATTTCTTTTTATTGATCCCTTTCCATTAAAAACAAATTTATTTTCAAAGATTTACCACGTTAGGTTTGAATATGGAAGTTTGATGGCATTAAAAAGTAGAGTCATCTTTATGATGATGATCCATTTCCTTATCTTGTCATATTTTTTTATGGAAGAACTGAAAATTGCTTTAAAACATTGTCCCCTCTTTATTTATTTTGTTGGAGGGGTAGGTAAAGGGCCAAGCCAGGATCATTGCAAATATGTACTAGTTTACTTAATTATATGACTTACTCTTCAGGCAAATAAGGTTAAAAATGCAACGGGAGAAGAGGAAGAAGAAGAACAGGAGGCTCCTCATGACATGAGCAATTTCCTCCCCATAAAAAAATAAATTCCTGAAGCCGGTAAACAAAGAGGTAAACAACATGACATGTTCCACGGGATTGCACACAAATAGATAGAGGGAAGTAACAAATAAAATTGGGGAGTTCAGTCTCAGTCCCTCCACACAACAAAAAAAACCATCACCATCATCTCTTTTGTCTGATTTCATTTCTTTTCTCTTTCCCCACTACAAAATTTTGGCAATGAGTGGAACTTGCCTCAAGACTTTATTTTTCGGTGGGGGGATGGATGGATGGATGGATGATAAAAAAAGGATGATGATGGTGGTATGGTGGTGCGATGACAATTGTAATAGTGCCATGCAGTTGCAACAATGACTTGAAGACAAGCATTGGTGGAGGACTCTTTCAATATCACAGTCACATCCATTGGCTTCCGACCTGCTCAGCTCCAATTACAGTGAAGGTGATGACGTTTCTAATCCTTTGTTTGTGAATAAGAGAGCTGTTGTACTAGGAATTGATGCTTACGCTGCTCCAGCTCCAGCTGAAAACATTTGAAGGAAGAGGGAAGCAAGGAAAATATTTTCATGGAGGAAAAGCAAAACAGCGGAGATTTGGGAGAATCATTCCACTTCCAATTCCATAGTTTCTTTGTTCCATCCACACACATGCAATCCAATTCAATTCTATCTGTTTTGCGAGTATGCAAATGATGATGAAATAACGATCTCTGTATGTAAGTTTGTTTTTCAACAAGAGATCGAAAAAGTAAAAGCTCATTTGCGTACATTTCGAGCCCATCCAGATAATCCCAGAAATCTAAGCATATCAACATTATCCTACATCGAGAGTGAAAAGGAAGCTGGCTTGACATCATCATCATGAACGAACGTGATGATGATGATTCTGATCGCAGTTTAGGCAAAAAAGAAAGAAAGAAAAAAACGAAAAAGAAGAAGTATTTTTTGGTGTTTACTGTTTGTGGAAATGGAATGTTCATACGTACGTTGTTAGAAGCTAGTCTGTCTTTCAATGCTCAAGAGGAGGAGGAGGATGGATGATGATGATATTACAGTACGGGAAGAAATGTATTTGTTTTACAATGATGATTTGACTCACTCTTCCTCAATGATGATGATGATGCTCCTTACCGAATATTCCCCCTTGCTCCCTCCACACTAGATATTGTGTATCATCCTCCTCCTGGTAGGAATATAGGAAGTAGCGTAATGTAATGCGAACAAAGTATACGTAAGAAAGAAAGTATTATGTATCATCATATTCATCTCGTATGTATGGAGGTTGTAGGTATATAATTTTTTTTGTGAAAATCCACGTGCTTCGGATTCACACCGGCGTATAAATAGATAGGGACTAATTTTAGAGCGAAAAAATAGCAACCATATTGGGTGGGCGAAAAGTTCCTAAAAATATCCGGATGATGATTCGCAAAACTATTTTTGTGGAAGGCGCCTTTTCTCTATTGAGCAGAAAGAGAGAGAGAGAGAGAAAGAGTCAGAGTCATCGTTTACTACACTACAACTACAGATACATACAAAGTAAATATACACATGATGCTGATGATGATGCTGATGGGGATGATGACGGAATTAATGTATTTAGATGGGATCATCACCGTACATACATAATGCTTTTTAGTTATCGTTCGGGGAATTTACTACTAGTATTGAGGATTATACGATCTACCATAATGTTGCAAAGAGAAAGAAAAACGGAAGGATGGATAGATATCGGCGGATGATGGGAATGGAGGGAACGGTACGGTGGAGGAGCTCCGTTATATTATATAAGTAATATTATGTAATATTACGTATGAATGTCATTGCTAGACAACTGCTTCCACCTAATTACCATCATATATCCTTCCGTTATTTTTTTTTTCTTCTTCTTCCTTCCCATGAACAATCTTCGCTACCCAGCAAATCTTTCCGCTTAGCGTAGCTTATGCAATACTCGTCATGATATGTAAGAATGTAGGCATATGAGATGATTATATCTTATCAAGTTCCAAAAACTGAGAGTACATAATTATCCACATTATGTAAGGATATGATATGATGATGTGGTGTAATAAAGCATGTTACTTTTTTCCTGTTGGAACATTTTGCTGAAAAACTTGGAGGAAAGGGAACTTGTTGCTAGTTTCCCTCTATGCTAGCTAGAAACATCCGAGGTTTCCATTATGAAAAAGAAACTGTAGAGGAAAATGCACTTTTTTTTTAAAAGGGGAATGGAATAGCAAATTGGAAATTATTTATTTGATATTTTTTCCGCACTTCTGCGAAATATAACGATAATAATGATAATAATAAGTGTGATGTGATAGGGAGAAGAATACGCTTGGGATGGGATGCTATGCTCGAGTGAAGGAGTTTACTTTTTTGTTTGTTTGGAGCGTAGACCTTAGCACTTTCACTGGCAATAAAAAAGATCACTTTTTTTCTCGGGAAATGGAGGAAACTTCCCGTCCAAAATAAATAATATTATGTGGGGTGAGGAACGACATTTTTCTTGGACGGAGGAAAGAAAATTGAAATGATAATGTACTGATAGAAATGATAATCTCCACTGCCTCAATTCAAGCGTAGATATTGGAAAATGAAATGGATACTTTTTTTGTTCAAATTTTTTTTTCTCTGTGCAGAACTCGCGTGCCCAAAAGGAATCTGCGTAAGTTTAAAAGTCTTTTTTAGTGATGTCGATATATTTTTTTTGTAGTTTGTTAAAAGGATTATGTAATTTTTTACGCGCCGTCCGACCTCTAGACTTCCATGTTACGGTGCAGTCGGATTGTGCAAATAACTTTCTGTATGTAGTCGTCGGATATATGCGTGTTTCCCTTCCTATACGAGTATCTATGTATATTCTTTACATAGCCAAGAAAGTAAAACTTTTACTCACTCTAAGGATAAGTTATAGATTTTGGCTCAAGCGACTACTACACTCCGTTCTTTACGTCTTTCTGCGTGTATATTTATACGATGATGATTGCATTAGTCATTATTTATCTTTTCCTCTCGAAACCCAAAGGATTGCACGGAATGCACTTGAACATCAACAGCAAATGTTTCAAATGAGTTTACTTTATTTTTAAGCGGCTATTAAATACAAATATAAAAAGGGTTGCCCGAAAAAAAAATCCAGATACGTTATACATACTGACACCAAGAAAGTGTGCTTAAAAACATTTAATCTTAATTAAGGGGAGAATAAACCAACTTTCACCAGAATAAAGAAGAAAAAAATTGGATGCTAAAGGGATGATGTAATTCTCCGAAAAAAAGTCTGCAATAAATAATTTTTAAAAGGAGGGAAGGGGGAAAAAATTCGGAATACTTTTGAAATGACGAATCAGTTGTCTTTCACTCTTCGGAATGAACATGCATAAGGATACCGACAGATGCCTAAATATTCATAAGACGTCAATGCTCGTCCGCTTTCTTGAGCTACTCCGGTTCTTATCCTGTGACAGTGACGGTGTGGGAACTAATAAAGCACACAAGGAGCAATCCTTTTCCGGGAAAGATTTTAACACGACGAAGGGATTATTATTATGAAAGTAAGTATATTACGCCATACAGCCTCATACGTAATTGCATGAGCATCTATGAGCTTTCTTCTTATGTAAAGAAAAGACTGATTGGCCGCATTAAATTTAAATGAATGAATAAGTCACGTGATATTTTCCAATGATCAACTCAACCAAGGAGAACATGGATGGCGCTTCCAATATCTTTTTTATTATATGAAATTACATAATCCCTCCTCGTTGTTAGCTTAATTGCTGGAAGTGTTCCATCCAGAGGGGGAGAAAGACTCAAACCCTTGAAATAGGATAAGTTCCAACACAATTTCCGGGTACTTTACGCAGTTAGAAAACGTGATGCTGGAAACAGGGAGGAAAGTGACAACTGACAACATCCAATGTTTTCCTTTTTTTGTCAGAGAACTCAAACTTCTCTGAAAAAGGAAACAATCAGTGGATCAACTGGAGATATTGACAAGATTGGGTTACCATTAGTATTAATGCCGATCACATAATATATTGTACATCCGGGGTTAGTTCCTCCACAGATTCAAAACTTGATATTGTAATGTAATCTAATTTCGTCGTGGAACTCCCGGACTCCGCCTTGGGTCGTGTTCCCTCAAAACAAAATGGGTAGGGGAGTGAGTTCAGTATTTAACTTTTTCTGCTTATTGAATTGTTGTCGGGTAACTTGGTTCAAGCTCTAAGCATATTATTGTCTTACTTTTGAGCTTACATAATGGATTATGCAACTTTTTTCTTTAGTGAAGCTCATAAATGTTCCTATTCCATAACATTTTATTGAATAAGAAGATGTTATGTCATTCATTCGAATTTGATTGGCAAGAGATATGGCCGGATTGTCGCATAGGTATACCACCATTACTAAATAGTTAGCAGTTTATAGTTGAATTATATATATCCTTGAAAAAAAAAAAAGATTTCAAGAAGAAATAAATTCCATCGCCATTTTGTCTTTTCTACATCCAATTTTTATGAACGACAGACTCTTTTTTCAAGCGTAGTCAATATATTTGCGCGTTAATGAAAACGTGACAGTGATGATGATGATGATGACGACGACGGAGATGTCCAGAAACATATTTTGAAAACTAGTGCGGAACTGGATTTGAAGTCCGGCTGAAAAGGAAACACTCAGTGAAGAAAGGAGCAGAGAGCTTTTTTTTTCTGTCAACTATTGATGTGAACATGACTATTAATATTAATGCCAATTACATAATAATTTGCATCCGGCTAAGCCCCCCTGTATACTGTCGAAAAAACCCGATATTGTCATCTAATTTTGTCCTGGAACGCCCGGACATGTGCTCGTATCGTGTTCACTGGAGTGCGTGGAGAAATGGCGAGATTTTAACTGTCTTCTCTTACAGCTTAATCTAATGACCCTTAAATAACTCATTAATATTGAGTTGGAGTTGAAAGAGGGGCACTGGACACTGTAGCTCCATATCTGTTTCCGTCGAATTTCACTAAATTAATTTTAAGTGTGTTATCCTACTACGGAGATGGAAAACAACTCAGAGCTCATTGTCAGTAAATACTTATTATTAACGAGCACTATAATTTATTAAGGGTTTTGACCTTTTT